>JAUTDX010001135.1:0-58796 GCA_030844895.1 Ambrosia x helenae | reverse complement strand
AAAAAAAAAAGCCGAATGTTAGTAATAATGTTGCATAGTAGCTTGAGAAAAAAAAGACTGTTAATAAGTATCCTAATGAACAATCAAACATCAACTAATGAACATATACAAAAACAAACACGAAGATCCTAATGAACACAACAATAACCATATTAAAACAAATTCAACGGAATTCTATTAACATCAACTGATGGAACATATACAAAACACAAAGATCCTAATGAACACAACAATAATCATATTAAAAACAAATTCAATGGAATAAGGTGTCATGGGATGATTGGCTGATGAATAACATCTCTGGAATTCTGTTAACAAGTAAAGGATGGTATGATATGAACTTGGTCCTGGTTGTTGTTCTGTACAAAACTCATAGGTGTTTTGTTCCAACCATTAGAAATCCTCACTAGGGGACAACTGTTAACACAAAACCCCCAAGCATTATCAAATTATATATGACTATATGTAAACTATATACGTCTATATTACATCATAGTTAATTCAAAACATAATCAAATATTATTCAATTTCACAAACAAAATATGTAAACAAAACATAGGTGGGAAGAAAAGGGTAATAAGCTGCAGTTTGGCACAGCCTGTAACGTTGGTCGTTGGTCGTTTTTTACAGCTGCAAACACTATCTAATCATTGTGTCTGTTCTGTTATAAGTTAACTGCCACCGGTTCAGATTAGGCGCCAAACAAAACCATAATAACTGTCAAGGGTAATCTGATCAATTCACAGTTTTATACTGTTACAAGGTGCCAGTTTATACTGTTACAATTTTGACAATGTTGACCTTTAGAAACTGTTTTATATGTTTACCTTAAATCGATTCTTTTGTTTGTTTCAAAGCTGTTACCTTCTAATGGGTGAAATAAACTTAGTTACCCTTGAACAAAATCTAAATGGGTCAATATGGGTTATGATAAATATACATTGTTAATTAAAAATCTGCAGTAGATTTGGGAAAATAAGATAGTCGTTATTTCACTGAAATCTTTACCACAACCCATATTGACCATGAGTATTGTGTATTAAATGGACAAAACACAAAACTACACATATTGACACAACCGAATCAGGTTTCTGGCACGTTTAACCTGTTTTTTAAGCAGCAGCCTTTTAAATATACTGCTGCGAAAAAAATTGCAGCCTTTTAAATATACTGCAGCAGCCTTTCGTCCATGCTTGACCCAACCCGTATTGACCCATTAAAGAATAAAGCGGTAGCCTTTTAATTAAATATACTGCAGCGAAAAAAGCTGCAACATGTTTACGAAACTGGGCTGTTGCAGTTTAAACCAGATTTGGATCAGCCTTTAATCAGATTTAATCTTTACCTGTTTACCAGATAATGCCGTAAGGAGCAGGGCAGCAGTCAGCACTCAGCAACAATGGGATTTGCAGCCGCAGGCAGCAGGTACAGCAGCTAATTCGTAGTATAATTCGTGTATAACTGAAGTCTTGATCAGTTTTTGTAGTATAATTTGTAGGTTTTATTTGGGTTATATAGGAGTTAGGAAAAAAATTATGTTTGGTATTTGAATATATTGTAAATTATGCGTAGGTTATTTCCATAATATCTATGAACAATAATAGGAGATTTTTTTTTATTGATTTGAATTTAATCTTTAGTAAAACCAGGAAAAGATTTAGTATTATTTAAGAATTATATGGATAAGCTTAATATGTAAATAAGAATTCTGATTATTTAGAAAAATATAATGATAAGTTTAAATATTTGAATAATATTCATGATTAGATAAGTTTAAATATGTGAATAATATTCATGATCATTAATTAACGAATTATGATTATTTAGAAAAATACACTGATAAGTTTAAAGATTTGAACAATATTCATGATTAGATAAGTTTAAATATTTGAATAATATTAATGTTCATTAGTTAAGGAATTATATTCGAACTAGAAAACTCGTAGGAGAAAGAGTACTTGATGTGAATTAGTTGATTGGTGTTGAACTGAATAAATGGTTAATTGTCTGTCTAATAAGTTAGGATTGGAAAATAGCATACGGAGTTGAAAGCTAAAACAGTTCAATTGCAGAAAACAAACAGAGGTTTCATAAACACAAATTCATAAACTCAAATCCGCAATAAAAAAACACAATGTTGATATGAATAGCAAGACATAATATTAAATCAACTAGTCTCAATTAAAAACCAAAAACAAAAAGCCTTCATCTTCATCTTTTGCATATTGATTCTCAACCGCTCGCTAGTTAACATTATTTTCTGCAAATATATATATATATATATATACTAGGTTATTTTCCCGTGTGTAACACGGGCTGAACAATTTAAGTTGTATAAAACATAAAAAAAGTAATAAACATAAATAATGAAAGAAATTACATACTAACGAATATATATATATATATATATATATATATATATTATAAATGAAGTATGTTTATTACATTTAACAATAAAAAATAAAATTAAAAACACCGTCTTTCTTAGAGTCATGGATTATTAGGGTCTATCCCTTTTCTTCGACATTAGCAAAAAGCCTCTTGTTGGGGATGTGCTCATCAAGTTCCTCACAACGATGCCATTGCGCCTCAATACAAACAAACGAAACAAGTAATGCAGAAATTTATGTAGAATAAAGAAGAGTTAAAAGATGTCTTCGCCTTCATTTATGTTCAATATTTTATGGTCTAAAAATACCTGGATGTTAGCATGAAACCAATTTTCCGGTTTAAGTCTCCTTTGACCATAGCAGCACCACCACCTCCTCTCTTTTTTAGTACTTTTTTTTTTCACTAACTGCGAACAATAAACATTTTCCTAGTGCTCTTGATTCACCTGTTTCCAAACTTTTTTTTTCACTAAATGCTAGCAATAACTTTTTTCCCCATAAATGGCTTGTTGGGCGATTTCCTAATTCTTGCAATAAACCAAACTCATGCGGTTTATTTCTTTCATAAATATAATATATAATAGAGTATATTCCAAACATGCATATGCGATATATGCAGCTATATGTCAACCACATACACAAATTGCACATCCTAAAAGAGGTGAAAAATGTTTGCATCAATGGAGATGACATCATATTATTAAGATTCTTGATATTAAGCTATATGATTTACGAAATAATAGACATAATATAAAAGTGCCACCAGTTGGTAGTGTTTTTCTGAAAAGAACCTAAATAATAGTGTGTATCTTGCTACGTCCCCCCCCCCCATACCAGATATTCGCCACACATTGAGACATCATCTCCTTCTTAGAATCAAGATGCATGCCTGAAATGACGTCTTTACTTTCTAAGGCTAGATATCGAACATTCATGTGCCACTCATCAACAACAAAGAAATGAAGTAAAAAACCATCAAAAGTAGAGCGAGCATGTACTTCATGAATGTTCAATCTAGCCTTAGAAAGTAAAGACATCATCTGCAAATTTAATAACTACATAACACAATCACATGTGAATATCAAACTCAAATCTTCACACACATTTCATGAAATAGTTTATATGCAATTTAAAGTTCTCAAATAATAAACACGTTTACTGAAGAAAACACACATTATACACATCATATAAATTAGTCAATAATAAAATACAACACTCAAATGCAATTAATGATAAATGCAAAGCACAAACAAAATTACAAAATAATAGCACAAAAATAAATATAAAAAACAACTAAATAAACCTACAGATGCAACAATGCGGAACCCAAAAGAATAATAGCACACGACCACAAAAATAAATATAAAAAACAACTGAATAAACATAAAACTACCAATTGTATGCAAAAGAACAGTGGAAATCGGCCAAAAAGATCATAAAATCCAACAACCATGCATGAAGCATCAAATCAAATGGAGACATAATAAATGAATAATCTAAATTTTCCATTGATGATATAATATCGGAGACGACGATTGAACGAAGATTACAGATTCAAGAACGATCCTTTAAGCTCTTAGGGTTTTCCAAAAGAAGAACAATGGTAAACAATTAGGGAACATATACTCCCATTTAATAGTTGAAGACTGCCTTGTTTGTTGGGATGAAGATATGGATTTTACGCTTTCTTGAAAAAAGGGAGTGAAATAATCGATTTCACCGAATCTAAAATCTAAGTATGAAGAAAAAGAGGTGGAAATATGAGTTTACAAATAAGTTTGTTTGTGAAGCCTAGGGATGTGCCATAATAATAGTAACAAAAGATTCAATATTTTCTCAAAACTGGTTATTGTAAATAAGCGGGAAAAAAAACTTAGAAGTCCTCAAAATGTGCCAAGTGTCCCACAAATGCTTTCATTTATATATTATAGTAGATATATAAGTACTATGATGAAACCAATTTTATATTGTAAATCGCTTTTAATATTTCAATTACCAAGGCATTGCGAACTTTTTATAAGATGTTTTTGCAATGTCACTATTCCGCATTTAGTCGGGTCAACAAAATACACTTTCTCGCAACTCTTGTATCTTGCCATTTTATTCCCGTCTGCATCGGTAAACCTTTCAAACACCTGCCAAACTTCAGTCTTCGTAATTCTTCTACGATCCACCTAAGTTTATTAACAAAAAAAAATTAAATTAACAAACCAAATAATAAAACAAATAAAACTTCATTGTGCATCGGGTCGGGTACGAAACTAACTATATTATGACACTAACTATATTATTGACGTATCAAAATCTGCACAGATTCATTGTGCAGCGCTGCATAGATTCATTATTATATGTTTAATTATACATGGACAGTAAGTTGGAGATAATTAGACATTAAGTTGGTCCATAACCGAAATCTGCACAGATTCATTGTTAAATTATGAAACTATAATATTATGAAACTAACTAAATTGGTCCATAAACTAACTATATTATTGACATATCAAAATCTGCACAGATTCATTGTGCAGCCCTGCACAAATTGATTGTTATATGTTTAATGTTCGTCCTAATGTGAATATGTGCAGCCATATATATTGCCATCACGTCGTTTATATTTATATAATTCATAAAGGTCATCCGGATGTTGCTTGAGATCTGAACCGTGCAGCTTGATCATATCACTTCTGTACCTTAACTACAATTTATGAAAAATAAATTTATGGTTGTTCTAGAAGTTAGCACACTAATGTTCTAATTATACAAAAATGATACAGTTCACTTACATAATTTTCTTTCGATTTCTCAGAAATAAACTCAAATCCCTCGAGGCTATTAATGTCAAGCTCTCCAGCCCAATACTTCTTTTTGCTTTCTTTTTGAGATAGGTATCAAAATAAACTTCAATCCACGTAACTTTTTGACCTATTTTTTTTCCTAAAAGGAAGACATGTAATAAAATGGTGAGTACTGATGTCGTGTGGGTTAAAGGTTTTTCTGACTTAAATTAACTTTTATTTTAAAGGAAACAAGCCCCCGGCGGATGCGCCAAAAACTTGATCCAAAAGAGTTTAAGTCAAAACTTTAAGTTAAAACACTTTTCAAGTTTTAAATTTATAAAATAAAACGATAGTTGCGAATTATTCTAAACCCACACAATAGGCAAGTGTACCTATCGAGTGTAGTATAGACTTCCAGCAAGTACCGAGTATCGAACCCAAAGACACAACTTCCCATACTCAGCCTTAAGTTGCTTTTTAATAAAAGTAAAAAATAAAAGAAAAGTGAGAGAGAGAGCGAGAATGATCAGAGTATAAATCAATACCAAAACAAGTGCTGCTTCGGGATCCAACTGTTCTTGGGACGGATTAATATTAATTATTTAGTGGTGTATACAAGTGTGCACTTATGCTTAACATGGAGTTGCAACAGCATTCTCCAGAGGTGATTGTTTTCGCAAAGCGAGTTGTGTTCTTGTTGTTTAATTGAGGGTCTCCCGAACCGGTAAGCTCACCTCTCAACAATGAGTGATGGACTACTCAAGACTGTGTTAACCCAACCCCGAAGAATCCACCACCCAGTGTTGCGATAAAGACATCTAATTATCTAAAACCTTTATGGACAACTTGCCGGTGGCCGGAGCATGGCCGAACAAGCTGCCACTTGACATCATAGAAGAGTCGTGACTAACCAGAACACATGCATCTCCTACTAGAATTAATTAGCCTTTTAAAAAGTGAGTGGTCTATTATTAACTGTGCGGTGGTAAAATAATGAAAGAAAATAAAGACTATTTTCTTTCAACACGAGTTCATCAATTCTTAACTTGCGCCAAGGCTTTCACATAGACAATGAAGCCAAGTCGCAGAATTAAGTCTTGACTTATCACTAGGACCGAGTATAAAGACCGTACCGACCCTAAGTGAAATTTTGATAGCCGAGGATTAAGCCACAAAGTGTGTGTATTTCTACCACAAATGGGCTAATCGCTACACGTGGAGTTAAGGTTAGCTTACAAGTGCATGGGTTGTTACACACCATGGGTACACTTATAAGTGCCTCCACTTTCTACCAAAACACCCACAAGACCAAAGACTAAGTAATTAGTTAGTTAATTGATCAAACAAAGTTTTAAGTAAAAAGAATTAAACAAGAACACAACACCACTTTAACAAATAAAAAATTATATAATTCATTCCAAGAAAGTTTTCACCCTAGCAACACTCTAATATCCTAGCCAAAGATTGGCATTACAACATGCACTCTAAATTGGGTGTTGGAAGAACACATAGTAGTGGTTGATTTGAGGGTTAAAGAGGGTTTTTGGATGATTTATAGTGATCTCTCTTAAGCTCTCACTCAAGTAGTGTTTGTGAAGTGGTCCCAAGCTCCAAATGTCACTTGCTAGACCCCCAAGATGGCTGAAATGAGTGAGAGACTCGGGTGGAATGGATGGGTGAAGGGATACTCAAAATGAGGGGTGGATGCCTCTACTTATAGGCAAACCAGGGGCAGCACGCCCATGCTTAAGTGTTGGCATGCCCCTGCTCCACAGCACGTACTGTTGCAGAGTCCTTTCGCGCAGAATTGTCTATCCTTCAGGGTAAGCACGCTCGTTCCAGGGTCCTGGGCACGCCCGTGCTCGCTGGTATAATTAACCGTCTTGTCAGTTTGGTCGGTTTCAAGCCTTGGGGAACACGTTCTTGTAAAGCACGCCTGTGCCAATGAAGGGAGCACGCCCGTGCACATCTTCAAACTCTGAATTTGACCTTTGTTGACTTGTTGACCCGGAGCGCGACCGTGCTGCATCTGAAACAGCTCCGAAAGTCTTTAATTCCTTATCTTTTGTGTCGTTTTCCTTCCTGGGCTCCCAAAACTTGCATGTGGGAGACAAGGTTGTTGTACCATGTACCCTGTTGTTCCTTAGAAGCTTGTTCTCCACTCAAGATGTGCCTTTTTTTTTCTTTTTGCTTTTTTTTTCCAATAACCTGCATTTATCTCAAAGGAACGATTTAACAATATTTTATAAAAGATAAAAGCATAAAAAGGTACAAAAGGGAGATAATTACATATGTAAAACATAATAAATTATCGGCACATCAAGTACATACAATTATATTTTTCGCCCTAAGCTTTTTACTAAAATATATAAATATGATTAGCTTACCAGGAAAAGGCGATGCTCGTCAAACCCAATAGATCCACCTGTATGCCTGGAGCTACCTTCACCCTCCTTAGTGCGGTTTGCTCTCGCTTGCTCAAAATTTTTTAGCCATTTTTTCGTTGCTCCAACCCTGAAAACAGAAATTAAAAATATTCACAAGCCTAGACTATTGTTGTTATAGTATACAAAAGAATAATAACAATTTATAACTCCCTTACCAAACACAATTGCTTCCATACTTGCTTAGACACTGAATAAGAATTAAATTTACACATTATGTTGAATTTATATTCAGTTTTCTCCATAACCTTTCCAGCATATGTGGCCATCTTTTTAGATTTTTGTCTCAAATCCCTCATGATGTCACTATACCGTTCTTAAGGACGTTACGGAATGCATTATATATGTTTTTTTTCACTTTCTGGATCCCAATAGTAAAGGGTCTGTACAAAATTGAAGTAAAGTTTAAAATCAAAACTACAAGAATATGTTGGCCACTAAGCTAGAATCAGTTTTTACTTTACTATAATAAGATATACTAATAATTAAAATGAAATCTTACCCCGAAACGAACAAACATGCTAGCCAGTACATCGTTCGAGAGTGCTTTGAATGTGGGCCAAGGTCCATAATGCTCCAATAGTATATCTTTGATTGAACTATGAACTTCACGACTAGCAAACCTACCATATTGAAATTATCAAATAAGTATATTTGTAACATGAATAAACAGCAAAAATAAAATTTTAGGAATTAAAAAGATACCATTCCCCGGTTCGTTCAATATATTTCTTCCCAGAGGTATTATGAGGCATGTCTCTGTTGCAAGATTTGTGTTGAGAGGAACGCTCTGCGTCACCCTCACTACTATCATCTTGAATGTCATTTATGCACCATCATGATCGACATTCTCATATAAACCCCTAGTGGCATGTCTCCCTGAACCATCATCATCACTACTAATAGGACTGCCATTAAAACCCCGAGTGGTGTGTCTCCCTGAACCAACAACAACAACATCACCACTAATAGGACTGCCATCTAAACCCCTAGTGTTGTGTCTCCCTGAACCAGCAACACAACTACTAATAGGGCTTCCATCTAATCCCCCACCATGACTAGCGACATGTCTCCCTGAAGTATGTTTAGAAGCAGCAATGCTGCTAATTGGGCTTTCATGGGATGCCTCACCACGATGTCCAACACATTTTCGTTTCCCTAATATATGTCCATTACGTCCTTTACCACGATAACATACACGACTCTCGGAAGTATACATTACTAGACCATCGTCATCACCACTTGCAACAACATTTTCATGTGATCTTCCACCACAATGTTTAGGTCCATTACGTCCTTTACCATGATAACATACGCGACTCCTTGAAGTATACCTTACTAGACCATCGTCATCACCACTACCGACATCATTTTCATTTGATCCCCCACCACGATGCTTAGCACCTTTCTTAGGCAAAGTGGCACGTCCGCGAGTAGGACGGCCCATATCACGCCGATCAGACATAATGTATAAACCCTGCATTTAATACACCAATACATACATATATGTCTTTAGTAATCATTTTAGCAAAATAATAATAATAATAATAATAATAATAATAATAATAATAATAATAATAATAATAATAATGTAAGCGTTTGTATACATCTTTAAAAAATGTAAGCATTTTGTATACATCTTTAAAAAATATGTAAGCATTTTGTATACATCTTTAAGTGTGAATAATTTGATAAATAAAATTATACTATATATAAAATGAATAGTAGTTATAGTAAAAGTAGTTAGTGAATAGCAAAGGTAAATATTTTCTAATTACTACGTTTCACGTATAAACCCACCTGTCTAATTCATGTTGCAACCTACAGAACTCTCAAAGAAAATGACACGTTTCATACAGGTGTAAATTTTAGTTCAAAAGTGGATCTATATAAGTTTCTTTTTGGCCTTATTCACACACACCAGGAGGAAAGAGGGGGAAGTTAGAGAGAGGGGGATGGGGTCGGCGGATTTTTTCGGCAGTGACGCAACGGACCCAACCTTGCCTTCTAACGACGATTATGGTAAGTTACACTGTCACTGACAACCTGCTCTACAACCTTGTAATACTAACACCGGATCTTCTTTGTGGCTGCCATTTTACCGACACCACTAACAATGATAACATGATAGTTTTTTGCAGTTCAAACGACGCTACAAATGTTAGCATGGTGGTGGTGCTTACACCAGGGTGGTGTTTGGTGGAACATAAATAGAGGAGAGAAAAGATAGAAATTCAAAGCATAGATCTGTTGGCGGGGGTAGGTGGTTGTGTTGTGGTGGTGTTGGATGGTTGTGGCAGTGCCGTTAGTGGTGGTGTTGTTCGGTAGGGATTGTGGTGTCAATAAAGAGTCATGAGGAAGTAGATGATGCAGAGAGAGGATAGAGATAGAGAGAAAAAGTGTAGTGGGATGTTGTTCTGTTCTTTGTGACAATAATTTATTTCTATCACAATTGTAATATTCTTAGTTTTTCATTCGAAACTAATGACGTTATGGAAGCAGTATAGATAATACATTTGTAAAAGGAAACCATGTGCATTTAGAGGTTGTAAGTTAACCTGCAAAAGTTGTAAAGAGTGACATATATAAGTTTTCTAACATTTGAGATTTGTGTGTAAATAGTGGGTGGCATTTAAAGACATAAAATACCACTTAAACAATTTTTTCTTTTATTGTAAATATAATCTTTCACAAATACAATTCCATACTTCTGATTTTATCAAACAATATCAACATAAAAGCAATATTTTTTTTTTTCCTTTTATCATGGTAGTGTTTCATTTGTTCTATGTTTTGTGTTTTAAACTTCAGTTTTTCTTTTTTCTTTTTTACGTCACCCGCCGCAACGCGTGGGGCGTAATTCTAGTTGTCGGTTTAAAAACGGATAGAAACTAATTTTAGCAAATAATACTATTTTATGTGCTTTTTTAATTGACACTTAGACATCAACTTTGAAAACTATTTGCATACTAATGTTATAAAGCAATTATAATAAGGGAGAGATTAACGTACAAAGTTTCTTAACGTAAGAAGCGTAAGAAGCAATCTCAGCCATTAGATTAATAAGATGGCTGGATGCAGATTAAAAACCCTAATCATACTTGGGTTAAACTAACCAAGGGTAAATTATGAAAAATCGTCTATTTTTTTTTTCAAATCGTAACAATAAAAATCAATCGAAACAAAATGTTTCAACAATTGAAATCGATTAAACCAATCTGAACGATTACACAATCAAAATAACAAAAAAAAAACATTCGATTACAATGAACGAAAACGAAAAAAATCATAAAAACAGATATTTACACTAGAACGATTTAATCCTATGAAAAAACATACAATTATGAATAAACGCTCGTAATAGTTGTCAAATACTTTCGATTTTGTTTCAATAAGTATGATTAAACATAAAAATTAGGTTAAAAAAAGTTGCAGACTTTAAACGCACTCATTGTACAAAATTTAAACACACTTACAAAATTTAAACGCACTCATTAAAAAGATTGGAAGCACTCATTGAAAATTTAGAAGCACTCATTAAAAAGTTTGGAAACACTCATTGAAAATTTAGAAGTACTCATTAAAAAGTTTGGAAGCACTCATTAAAAATTTATAGCACTCATTAAAAAGTTTGGAAGCACTCATTGAAATTTTGAATGCACTCATTAAAAAGTTTGGAAGCACTCATTGAAAATTTGGGTGCATTCATTGAAAATTTGGACGCACTCATTGAAAATCTAGAAGCACTCATTGAAAATTTGGAAGCACTCATTGAAAATTTGGACGTACTCACTAAAAAGTTTGGAAGCACTCATTGAAAATTTGGAAGCACTCATTGAAAATCTGGACGCACTCTCTGAAAATTTGGATGCACTCATTGAAAAAGCACCTTTAACAAGATCAAAACGCACCTTTACAAATTTTAAACACACATGTTTTCAATGTCTTCAATCTTTTAGACGCACTTTAATATAACTTTTGGCAATGTCGTCATCTGCTGCTGGTAACTTTCCCTCATCTGTTCTTCAAAATTCGTGTCTTATACTAAATAATCAAACCTTGAAATAAAATAATAATTTTTGGATATATGGGTAAAGGTTTTGTTCTTCAACTTCCAAGACAATATACAGAGGTGATATATACAGATGTTATAAATGAAATTAAATGTTATGAATGAAATAACTGCTCTGATAAAATGTATCGATAATAACGATGATTTGTTGTTGTGGAGAATTTTACGACAATTGAGGCACATACGAGCAGAAGTAAATACACGATTTCATGTATCCCATGGGGTTTTTATTGTAGTGATATCATTCTTCATTGATAGTCGAAACATTTCTGGGATGGATGACTTGGAAACAGTAGGTGATGATGATGATGGTGGTGGTTGTGGTGTCAGATCTCGATCGATTACGTTTGTATTAAAGGATGATGGGTTAAGTTTATGTTCTCAAAAGTTTAGATCAGGGAAGAAGAAAATAGGTTTAATAGTGGTTTAACTGTGGTTAGGTTAAATTGACAGGTGACAAGTTCTAATGGCTTCTTACACTTCTTATGTTAAGAAACTTTATACCCTATACTTTCTCATATAATAATATTATAAAAAAAGGTTTCAATATTTTATATGTATAATGAGGTATGTAAGATATTTAATTGACATTCAAATAGTTTGCCTACACTAAATAGATTTTTACTACCATATTTTGCATTCATGTTTTAAACACATTTGTACTATTATTGTATTTACAGTTGATGTTTTATATAATAAACTTTTTGGTCCCGTAGGAATTTATTTAACACAAAGAACATGACTTCTAGATGATTGTAACACAAAAGAATATGATTATATATTCTCTATAGTGGTTACTAACCTATTTAACATAGTTGAGTGATGTTGTATCAAATGAGTCGTGTCATACATGCATCTTTGCATCAACTACTAAGGACTCTGCGTGGTTTATGGTCAAGATGATACCTTTTGAATTCAAAAGTGAATATGATACCTTTATGCATTCAAAACGTCTTTAAAAATATATTAAACCATTTCTTATGACTTTCTATATCGAAATGATATATATACTTTACAAATTATTTTCACTACACATTTTGAGATTGTCTCATCTACTTCACACATAATATATTATAGGGGTGGGTTAATATACAAAGACTTCTTATCATACAAAACGTATGAAAGACCAATTCAAAATTAAGCACGATCAATTTAAAATTACGCACAGTTTTTGTAGCGGAGAGCATACGCTTTGATTGATATAGCTATCCAATTTTCCACCAAATGAAACATATCCTTTTCACTTACGAAACAAATAACAACTTAATGACATTGAAAATGTAACAAAACGGATAAATAATCCATCAATTTTAGATGTGAAGCTCGTAGCATTCTTCTGCAACTGTGAAGGAGATGCACGTGCAAAAAACTTGAAGGTGATTTTTGTGTTTGGATGATGAAATTGATAAACTAGAAGATGAAGCGGAGCACAGACAACAACGATTAACCATTGTACTGCATAAGAATGAAGATCCTCCGTATGCTTTCTACGTTAAGCTTCATTTATATCTTAAAGTTTTTCCATTTAATATTAATCAATAAAAAATAAGGTACAAAGCAAAGAAAACTTTCTTTATCTACTAGATTGCATTACATAAATTACACATTAGTCTAAGTTACAGTATCACTCTGGCTTCCACTTTTGCTCAATCGTTCAAATATAATGACGAAACTACATTTATTCCAATTCTTTTTATGTTTTTAGAATTATTTCAATTTAAAAGATACCTCACTAGCCTACCAACGTAGACCCTAAAACCACCACCAACTTCTTTAGGGAAAAACGTCCTAAAAGCCTTTAACACCATCATCCATCTCTCAAACTTTCAGCTGATACATTCATCATCCCAGATCTATAATTGATGTAATCACAATTTCTAACTCACATTTTTCTTCTATTTTAACCTTCAACTAACACATTAGTGACAAAGCTTAAACAAAAAAAAAATTGGGAGGGGGGGGGGGGGTTCTGAAAGTGTACAGGACCCTTATATTAGAGGGTCGGACTCAATACGTATAAAAATTTCAGATTGAATACTAGTAAATTTACACAACTGAGCAAAATAAAAGGCGATGGCCGGGTACCCTCTGACCTTTTCAATCCTGCCCTTGCAACACATGATTTCATATTAGTTAAACTTTCAATAAATGAAATCCAAAACGCACCTCACACCCACTGTGAATCAAACCCTAAATCTATCACCAAATGTCTCATCCTTTTCTTTTCACCATTGCAATCAAAACCCATTAATAAAACCATGAAACTTGATTCAAAGTCACAAATCTAACTATAGTTTCCAAAGGACTTTAAACTCAAAACACTTAATCACAAAATCCAAATCTCAACCAAAAGAAAAATCGGTTTAGTTTTGTAGAGGTTTCCCAATTCACATGTAACACTCATACTTAGTTCTCACACTTAAATAGATAAAAATATTAACAAACTCATGTGAACAGTGAACCCATTGCCTCAAATTAACATGATCATCCTTGGAGTGTAGAGCCTTCATTTCAATTCATAATAAAAGTTTAACACTACATTTTACAAAAATCACATATATATTTTTTTTTATATCAAACTCATAATATAAATTAGTCAACTAAAACAACTAATTGTTATTAGTATCTATCCATTACTTTCTAAATTTAATCAACTTATAGGATAACTGACCCTCAACTTATTATATAATAATAATAATAATAATAATAATAATACATTTGTGTAATTGGTTGAAGTTCGTCGATTGTATGCTGATATTTTGATTGAGGCATCTGTTTTGATATGAATTATATACGCTTCTTTTTCATTTCTAAAATAATAATAATAATAATAATAATAATAATAATAATAATAATAATAATAATTTTCAAATTACATTACCTTTATCTTATATAATTCGTTAGCATCGTGTAACTCCCGCTGTAGGCCATTACTTACCAAATAATAAAATTATGATATCCAAGTACAAGGGTATATTCGTCATTTCACACTAATACTTCCTTAACACGTACACCTTCGTCTTTCTATTTGTATTTATAAACGGCCAGTGCAGAGCCGTGAGTGATCGGAACGATCGCCGTCAAATATTATTCTGTCTTTAAAAACTGCATTTTTTTTATTTTCATGTGTTTGTAACTTTGTACACACTTGTTTTCATCGTTTTCTACTTGTGTTTCTGTTCTTCTTCTTAATATTATCTCCGATCAACTCGCCGGAGTTGTTTCTTAACAACAGTTAGTGTATCATAATCCATTACTTTAATGGCCGGAACGACGTCGTCTTCTTCATCGTCTTCTTCGTCGTCTTCTTCGTCGACACCTGTACAGGTAATCGAGCTGTTATATATGTATTGTTCAGTTTTTATATACATGTATTCTTAGTTTTACGGAATTCGTAAATGGGTTTGGATTAGTTTCAGGTTGAACCGTTTAGCTAAACGGGTCGGGTTGGACGGGTTGACCCATTTATGTTATTTTATGTTTTTTTTATAATATGTTTTATGTCATAATTATAACTTAAAAGAAATATTATTGTTTAATATACATTTGTGTATTTTTAGTAAATTTTGAATTTTAATGTATTAATTTGTAAATAATATTAAATAACGGGTTGTGTTCGGGCCAACCGTGAATATTCGGGTCGGGTTGGGTTGGGTTGGATATGTGAACATGGCCTGTTTAGCACCCCTAGTTTTATGGTGGATAAAACTAGGATCGAATATACGCAACGTGCAACCCGCGCCAATGACAAATTATAGGAACTGTATGGTCATACGAGGATAGGTCATATGGGCCGTATGAGTGTTACAATTACATTTTTAGACGTGTGATTTAGTGTTGGCACACATCATACGGGCTAAATGATGTGTTATACTGACATAAAAGCGAGTGATGTGACAGAGAATACTCGTAACAAGGTCATACTGCCAGTATGACACCTTTTTTTTCGGACTAGACTATACGGCTTGTATGAGAGGGTGGTGTATGTATAGTAGCTCACAAAAATTATTTGTGCTGTGTTTGTAATTATATCTATGTTTATTACATCATAGGAGACTGCAAGTGTGAATACTGCTTCGACTCCTAATCATGTAGCACATTCTGGGCAGAGGTCAATGAGGCGAGTCAGCCATGGTCCAGGCCAGGGTCATGGTCATGGTCATGGTCATGGTCAGGGCCGTGGGTATCAGGAACGGAATCAACATAGAAACTCTAACAACAGTAATACCATTATGCAACCTCAGAGGGGCGGTTACATACCACCGTCTGCACATAATCCAGCTCCACTTATTCGTCCACCAATGCCCTGGCCAGCCGGACCATTACCATTTGGCAACACTGTCCTATACCGTGGTGTGTATCTGTTAGTTGCATTTTGTCTATTTTTTATGTGTTAATTTATTTATTTATTCTCATTATGTGTGATGCTTTATATATGCTTGCAGATGGTACATCTGGTATAATTTATACACCGCATCCACCATTATTTCCTAGTCCATTCTACATTCCTGTTCTGCTCGACGAGATAAAGAGACAAATTGACTTCTATTTCAGGTCCTTCATCAACAATCAAATTTTAAACTTTTATCACGGTTTATTGACAGAAAGTTCACCAGTTGATTATGTAATGAGTTAACGCTTAACCTTTCTCCTGTTTTTTTTTTTTTTTTTTTTTTTTTTTTGCAGTGTTGATAATTTGGTCAAAGATACATACTTGAGACAACACATGGACGAACAGGGTTGGGTTCATGTTAATTTAATTGCAGGCTTCAAAAAAGTGAGTATTTTGTTAATTTGATTTGTCTGTTTATAGAAAATGAACACAAAGTTAGTATTTTTACTGTTACATTTTATTTTTCTTCTTTAAACTTAACTTTGCAGTGAAATTGTTTCAGTGACATCATATTTGGTTGATCATTATGTGTATGCGTGTCATAATAGTTAACTGTTTAAGGTGCAAATTAATTGTTATCAAGTTATATGATAAAAATAGAACATTGAAAAAAATTGTTATCAAGTGTTATATTAATTGCTTAGGACTGCCCTTTGATTCTATAAATATACCTAGGCACAAGGCGCAGAAGAGGCGTTCGCCCAACAATATATATCCTTGGTTGAATAGGAAAAATAAAAATTTATATAGAAAAGCTTAGAAATATAAGCCAAGACTGTCTGTTGATTTTCTTTCTCTATATAGAACTAAAGTTTATGAATAAAATGACGCATATCCTTAGATATAAGCACGGTGGTGACTTCAACATGTTTTGCTTACAAGAGATTTGTTACAATCTAGAAACATAACCCTAGACACGACAAGAATTTTGTTGCGCCTAGAGCAAGGTCGTCATCTTGCTTTGAGTGACTAGGGTGTGCCATGTGCGTGTTGACTGCATATACGCATATACGCATATATATATATCGCGCGCGTGTGTCTTTATGTGTGTGCAGACTGCAGTGCATGCATGTATGTTGTATGCATGTATCAACGATCTGGTCATATGTTTAGAATTTTTATGGCTTTCACTTGTTAACGATTTTTGTTTGGGTTTCATTTCCATCCTTAACGGCTTAACCTACTTTTTAATATTAAAAAATATTTTCTAAGTAAATTTTGGTTCTTAAGTTCCCACTTATAAACATCAACTACAAGGCACGTTGAGCTAAGGCTCGATTTTGATTCACCGTCTGTTAAATTGAACCTTCGTGTTAGTTTCTATCTTCTTGTGCCTAAGCAAATTCATTTTGTTAACTCTGCTGGAGCCGCAGCTAACACCTTCCATTTTTATTCTCTTCAACTTTTCATCTGAACAGACACAAACATCTTCTTTATTGCAGGTTTCGTGTCTGACTAATAATGTTCAGCTAATACTATATGTAATGCAAACATCAAATGTTGTGGAAGTTCAGGTGCGCGTTATTGTCTTTTAAGTCGCCCAAACTTCTGTTAATAATTTTAATTTTCTCATTCTAGTTCAGGAAAAACCTTAGCTGTTACTCCCTTTTAGCCTTTATTTCTTGACTAACATTTATACCCTTGCAACTTTACCATTGGATATGGAAATGGAAATTCCGACCCTTTACTTATGAATGCGTTGATTTTGATTATGTTTTTATCTAACGAATTAAAGAGGAAAAATCTTGCTAAAACAGAAACGGGTCAAAAGTCGTTTAAAGTTAGATTATTAATGGAGTGTATATATTTTATAATCACATTTTGACACTAGTTACTTAAAAACAATTTTGTTTCAGCCGAAAGTGTTTTAAATCAACCAGACCCGTATATACTTTCAAATTTTGACACCTAACCAACCTGTCCCACTCATTTTGGTAAATTTCGTTTTTAGTAGATTAGGATTTGCTATTCAGAAAGGGGTGGCGGCGCAGCTTGTTGCCCGTCTACCCGCTATCTTGATGTAATTTTCTTTGTCTTGGAATGAAAATTATTTTATTTAAAAAAAAATAAAAAATTAAGATATTGGTATCGCAGGGTGATAAGATGAGGAGGCGTGACGACTGGATGAGGTGGCTTATGCCTCTAGGTGTTCAACGTCAATTGGGATCACAGCCTCAGAGCACTGGGTTGGATGAGGGGCACCAATTGCAACCAGGTGAAGGCGACCGGACCCCATTGGCTTAAGCGACATGAGAATATGTCTATATATGGATATATGTGAATATACACAATACCTCGATGATAATGCGGTTTTCTTGGATCTCTATTTAGATTCACTGGTAGATGGAAGGATATTTTGAGAGGCACATTATACACAAAAAACCAACAAAAAAACAAAAAAAATGGAAAAACAAAAACCAAAAAAAAATTGTGTATACATATACATATACATATACACACAAATAGAAAATGAAATATATAGAGGATTGAGTTATTGTAATTTTGGAGATGATTGACTTTGTATTTGTTGCATTTATAATCTTTTTTTTTTTTGGACCTATATTCCATTATTGTGGTTGGTTTGGTTTATTAGATGATATTGTGAGAAATTTGGTGGTTTCTTACTCCTAACTTGTGCAGGTCTGTTTCTAATCTGAATGTGGTGCCATCTTTGATCATGAATCTGCAGGTGGTGTGTTGAGTTTTCATTAATTGATTATCTCTTGGCACATATCTTATATATACGCGGTGAGTTGAGTACACTATTTATAGGATTATTGAAATAATATAGTGTATTCACTGATACGTTAAAATTTCATAAGGAGCATTTCAAGATTATGCTTATACTTGTTTGTAATAAGAATACCGGCGCTCACACAAAAAAATGTCAACTCTCGTTGCCAATCACAAACCTGTCGAATAAATGTAGGCACTTTAGATAAACCATGAATGTTACGAATATACCTTTATAGTCATAAAAATCATGAAAGTATAAACCATTTAATTTTTTTATAATTTGTTTGAATTTTCAATGAAAAGTGGACTGGGTATTATATATACATACAATTTGCAAAGTCGGCTGTGAGAGGCATTTACTGTAGCTATCTCACGGCCGACTTTGCGCCACGTCGCCACGTCCTTTAAGTTTAATCTCACCAGTCAAGATGCTTCCACGTTACCCTTGACTTCGTACAAGATGTTGATGCTCTGTTTTCGAGTTGTACAACTTTCACTTGCATACTGTTGACCACCGCTTCTGGTAGCCGGTACCGTCCTTTCTCTCTAAAAGATCGACAGACATGGGGCTATAGGTGGTTGTTAGCCGTTGTTACCGCTGCTACTTCGCCTTCACCGTATCTTGCTGTGACCATTGGAACCTCTTTGATCTCTGTTATCGCCGTCGGGTTCGCCTGCATCGCTTTTGTCCTTGATAATAACCACCACCATTGTTCGTCTGAACAAACCGATCTCTTCATCGGGTTCCCGACATTTGCTTGTTGGAATAGATGGGGCATGCGCCGGAAAAGGGAAACGCGCCGCCGTACGCGGTGGCTCCACCGTTCTTCTCTCTCTGTCTATAGTGTGTGTGTAAGAATAAACGGAAAAATAAAATGTTTTTTTTTCTTGGCTTCTAATAACTTTGACTTTTGGTTAGGGGAAAACCATATACTGCCATATGTTTTGAAGTAAAACCACTATATAATTTTTCACCAGTCCACTCAATCTATAAAAGAAACTTTCCTTGGTTTTTTCAAACGGAAAAGTAAAACGTTTTTTTTTTCTTGGCTTCTAATAACTTGGACTTTTGGTTAGGGGAAAACCATATACTGCCATATGTTTTGAAGTAAAACCACTATATGATTTTTCACCGGTCCACTCAATCTATAAAAGAAACTTTCCTTGGTTTTTTCAAAAATAAAATATACAATGTAAATTCTTTCTTATTTATGTAAATTAAATATAATATCCTTTTCACTACAAACAATCTAGGTCAATATTTGTTTTTGAAACGACATAGCTCAATGAATTCTGGGCTGTGATTGAGCCTAAATGATGTAAATACCATTTATGAATCATTGTAACACGATTTGGGTATATTAAAATTCCGTATGCTTTAGTGTTATTCTTTGTACAATGATGGTATGTTCGTATGTCACGCATATAATAAAAGTCTTGCAAGCAGCAGGTTGTCGCCGCAACGCGAGACACGCGTAAAATACTAGTTGTCATAAATCTTCATTCATGATCTTGGTTTAGATATCGTAAAAAAATGTACAAGTGGGTCACATATTGTACTTTTGAAATAGAACTTTAACATTCAAAATCATTAATAGAAAGCAAAAAGTCTGAACAAATCTTGAAAAAGAAAGTAGATCGTAATATTTTCTTTATGTTTATATTTTCCATCTTCACGTTCAAAGCATAAATATCATTAAAGTTACTTAGGCTATCCGTTGCGGTTGGGTTATCACCCAACGCGACCACCTCCAGACCATCGCTCCGGCAATCGCTCGTGTGGGGGTGTGATGGCTCGCTCCAGACCATCGCTCGCACCCCCCTCAAAATCCAAGACAATCGCGTTGTGACCGTGGTTGCTTTTGCTCGCGGTGGCTTGCTTGCCCCAGGCTTAGCGTGGAGCTGTTGTGATGTTCGCGAGCCACGTGAATCACGAATAGCTCGCACCGTGCTGTTCGCATGTCCACGACACTCAACCTTATAAAAAACCATAAAACGTCCACTTTTGCTAATAAAGTTCTAAATATTCACACTGTATTTTTCAAAACATGTTACATATCATATCTTTCTCAGTATATTGACTTAACAACATGATATAGTTATTAATGACTTTTTTGTTTTATTAGTTGAATTATCATATGGTTTAATTAATTAAACAATCTTCTAACTTTATTAATTAAGTAATCATTTAGTGGTCCTAAAACAACTTTACATTATTTCTCCTAACAACGACATGTTAGAATTAATATACGTCTCTTTTCGATGGTTTTGCAATACAAAGTAACCAAATATTCTATAGAGCTTCCATGAACTTTCCTATGATTATTATGTCAAAATTGAACCACTAAGAATATCTCATCTAAAGCCACTAATCTCATATTTGACCTACAAAACCATCTATAATTATGTTTCCTGTAAGAATTTTTTTTATTACACTAGTTACAATCATTATCATATATTTACAAACCTGAGCAAGCGACAGAAAAGTCTCGACGAGTCGCATCATATGGCAAACACCGTAGGTGGTTTTGCTCAGCTGTCAGGCTCGAATTCCTTGATTTAAGGCCCTGATTTCGCCAATCACAAATTTTCCCCAATCTCGTAAATCTTCTACGCTTTATTTTTTAGTTATATAACGCGTATTTATGTTTTGAATTTTAATTTTTTTTCGTCAATTTGTAAATTCAAAGATTTGACAATACCTGCCAAATTTAAAAAATCCCTATGAAAAGGCCCATCATGTATCATATTTTGCATTAAAAATTTAGGGTCAAGTTATTCTACACAGTGTAACAAAAATGAGAAGGCTGGGAACGATACAAAAAACACAATAGATCATAA
This sequence comes from Ambrosia x helenae, assembly GCA_030844895.1. NCBI lineage: Eukaryota > Viridiplantae > Streptophyta > Magnoliopsida > Asterales > Asteraceae > Ambrosia > Ambrosia x helenae. The sequence continues at coordinate 37,143 of JAUTDX010001135.1, read as the reverse complement.
AATATATTACACAATGTGCCACAAAATATAACACAGTGCCAAAAAATATAACACAATGCTGAAGAAAAAAGACACAATGAATTGAAAAATGACAGAATGATGAAAATAAGAAAAAGACACAATGATGTAACGCATTTTCTAAAAACTACAAGCTAAAACCCTAAAAAACGAAGACCTAAAAACTAACGTCGTAGGGTTCGATAAGATGGTTCCAATGCCGCTTGAATGAGTTCAATCGGAGTCCGTTTGATACCCTTCCTACAACTTCATATTTTTCTTTTACTGTGTATTTGATCCTAACCCAAAAAATTAATCTATTTTCTTCGAGAAATTATCTTGTTGTTTTATTGCTTACGCAAAAGCATAAGGGTAGATGTATGCCATTAAGCAAAAAACATTTTACGTCGTAGGTCAAACAAATTCATTTGTTAATGAAATGAATGAAGTCAATTCGTTCATCTTCCCCTTCGTCTCCATCAAACATTCTACATCGTAGGTCAAAGAACACTCTTATTATATTTTCCCCTTCGTCTCTACCTTTACGTGACTCGATTCTTAGGAGAATGTAGATATTTACTAAATAATACTATGAGCGACAAAAGAAAAAAAAACATCCATTAGACATGTTTAAGCAAGCAATATAGTTAACCAAAATTACAAGGATATGTCAACTCGAATAACTTGCCGATAATTAAACATGCTATTGTAAATTATAAGGATGTTATCAACTTCTTCAACGTTGAGGTTGTGCCATATTTATAGTAAACTAAATTATGATCGTTTTCGGTGGAAGGAAGCATTGCATAGTGACTTGATGAATAGTAATTGAATATGATATGAGTCAGTAACAAAATGGCATTGAATGAATGATTGTGATATACTGATATTAGTCAGTAGCAAAATTGTCAAAAAACATGATATCTTACATAAAACTCTTATTATTTGATAAAGAAACCCAAACCAAAGAGATAACTCTCAAACTCACAAACAAACAAGCAAGCTCTCAAATACAAACAAGCTCTCAAATACAAAGAAATAGACACAGATCAAAGCACCATCTTATTAATAAAATAAAGAGGACTGAATAAGAAACCCTAATCGCCATCTTATTAATAAAATAAAGAGGACTGAATAAGAAACCCTAATCGCCTATCTAGAATGAGAGAAAATATCTGCTGTGAGTTACAAAAACAAAAAGAGCTAAAAATCAATGAAATCAGGAGAGAGATGGTGCTTTTATAGGTAGGTCCACCCTCACCGACTCTAACTCTGAGCTTGACATTTTGTTATAACCAAATATCGATGAGCCCATGTGATTGATGTAGAGCCCATATGAGAACCTAATTATAAAATGAGCCCAGTTATAAACATCCCAACTTGCCATTGTATATCACACGATGGCATATTGTTTGACACCTAATCTTTAGTCTATATTCTTGTCACCAGCATCATTATCTACACAGCAACATCAGCTACATTCAACATCTACACAGTCCATCAGCTACATTCGAGCTCCATAACATGATCCTACAAAAAAAAAACCTTATGCAACATATTACAGAACCAATAAAATCAACAACTTTGATTATTAGATTGCTTATGATATTACATCATTTTAACAAAAATGTGTGCTAGAATAAAGAACTGATAAACAGTGAATAAGCTTAGGGGCGTAGCTTAGTTGGGGCGGGGAGGGACGGCCGACCCCCCCGAATTTCCGCGCAGAAGTTCCGATTATATAGTATTCGTATAGAAAATTTTGGTAATATAGGGTTTCGACCCCCCGAAACTAGTGACTTCCGACCCCCCGATGACTTCTGACCCCCCGAACCTTCGGGTCAAGCGCCACTGAATAAGCTAGAAGGTATGTATCTAAATAGTAAGGGTAAGCACATAAACATATAATGATGAAGAGTAAAGATCAAATACAAAGTGTTTTTTTGGTAAGAACTGTGAGAATCAAATGGGGTAAAAAAATTTTATTATTTTTTTTAGAAAATTTTTTTTCACATGTGCATAAACATACTTTCTAGATGAATAATACAAAAAAAATTAAAAAAAATTTTTTTAGTGTAATTACGTCATTAAAGTAAATACATTAGTTTACACTAAAGTAATTATGTAATTACTCTATACGTAATTACCCTACACCAAAAATTTTTTTTAATTTTTTTTTTAGTTTTCAATACTATAATACATGTTTAACAATATGGGAAAAAAAATTTCGAAAAAAAAAATAAAAAAAAATATTTCCTTTGATTCTCACAGTTCTTACCAAAAAAACACTTTGTACAAGATCTTTACTCTAATGATGAAATGATACTTGTTCTTACACATTTTATTTGTTCTTTTATTTTAAATTGTAACTAACTAGCTCTCCCTCAAGAATCATTTTTCATTTCCTGAATTTTCAAGAATGTTAGTACATCTTCGTGAACTACATCACTGGAAAAAAAAAAACAACAAATATGTTAATTGAAACTATATATTAAAATTATTCAATTGCCATGAGATATAGGAAAACAATAGAAAATTTTGAAAGAGTGTTGACATTATTATTATTACTCTATATATTAATTTAGAACAGCTTAGGCAATAGTTACTTTTCATCTTTTATACTTTGGCCACTAACTTTTTTACTTTCTGTTTTCTCAATTTAACACTTTATTTTTTACGGTTTGGCCACTAAACAATTAGGCCACTAGCTTATGTACTTTTTTTACTTTTCATTTTTTATACTTTGGCCACTAACTTTTTTACTTTCTGTTTTCTCAATTTAACACTTTATTTTTTACGGTTTGGCCACTAAACAATTAGGCCACTAGCTTATGTACTTTTTTTTTCTAATTTGACCACCAAACTTTCATTACCAAACGTTTAGCTTTTAGATTCTTCGCACTTTGGCCACTAACTTTCTTACTTTCTGCTTTCCCAATTTGATACTTTATTTTTTTTACAGTTTCGCCACTAAACAATTTGGCCACTAACTTATTTACTTTCTTTTCTTCCAATTTCGCCACCAAACTTTGACCATCAAACTTCTACCTTTTAGAATTTCACCCAACTTTTTTAAAGTTGCATTGCAGCCAGTTCTAGCAACCATCATGCAACGCGCGGTAGAATAGCGGTGCATATCCCCCGCAACCCGTGCGTAGCACGGGTGCACTCTACTAGTATATATTAAAGCATAACATGCCTTTGCGCTAGGAGACTTTCTGAACTTTAGGTTATGGCCAACAAAGTTTTCTAAATAACACAATCACACATGTTGCCATTATCTAGAACCATCTGATATCTCTCTCTCATTACCTACACTTTCATTACCAGACCACCATTCTTATCCTGTTCTCAATCCTTCCATCTTTTCGTCAAACAAAACATTTCAATCGCTTTGTTCTTTACGATATAAATACCAGCTCGAAGGCGAATCGATGTTCGATCAGAAATCAGAGCACAGTAGCGGCAGTCGCGACAACGATTAGATGATTAGATATATGGTCATCGCTTGCCTTTTTCCGGCAAACGCATATCCGACGATGAGGAAGGTGAGTTCCGCCACTTCACAATTGATGCCTTATGGTGTTATTTTCTTTCTCCGATCTCAGTTTAGTCTTTCTGAAAAATCTTCTTTTGGTCTTCAAATCTAACTTCTCCTGCTTCTATATTATCTAACTCTAAGCGATGATATGATAACACGGAGGTGGAATTCGCATGATCTAGAATTATGATTCCAGAATCCCAAGAGGCAAGCATCAAAACCTTGAAAAAAATTCGTGTCACCCATGTTACGGCTTCATATCTACGACTAATTTCTCTGTTATCCGCAGGTATATATTATGCCTGTGTTTCTACTTTTACCCTAACATTTGGGTTTAACGTTTGAAATGGAGTTTAAATTTAGGTGTCTTAATTGGGTTATGTTTGCAGGTTGTTAGGAAGAGAGATGGCGGCGAAGGGCTGTAGGGTTTCTGACGTGTTAATGGTGGTGATCAGTTTCGGTGAGTCTTCAAATTCGTTTTGTATTCATTTAGTTTACTGAAATATAGAGATTTGGGTTGTGATTTTGTAGTTTTTTGTGTTTGTACTTCATAGATTTGATTGATTTGTTTGATTTAATTCGTGATCAGTTTCGGTTAGTCTTCAAATCCGTTTTATATTCATTTAGTTTACTGAAATATAGAGATTTAGGTTGTGATTTTGTAGTTTTTTCTGTCTCTATTTCATAGATTTGATTAATTTGTTTATTTAATTCGTGTTTTGCGTCAAATTGTTATGTTGTTGAATAAGATTATGCTGATTTTGACTTTATTGGGGTCATTGAAGTGTATTGAGTTGTTTGGTTCTGTTATGCATGTGTTTTCCACCTTTCATTTTGTGTTTCATTTTAATTGTTGATAGGTGTTAGTTTTTGTTAGTTACCTACAGAGCATTGCTTAGTAAGAGACTGCTGGGTTTTTTTAATTGACAGTTACCCCCTTTCTAAAGTAGCAATTTAAAACTACCTAAATTGATTGATACTTAGCAGTAATGTATTTGAAGTTTAAACACTGCAAAAGCTATAGCTTTAACTCTTTAACACAAAATATGAACTGTTGTATTTGTTTATAATTTATCTAATAATGTTTGACAATAGTTGCACATCATTTGTGAGGTTGTACTGCATCTCAACAATAAAGGCTCTGGTACTTCAGTAAATCAGTTGTAATTTTGAAGCTTTTGTTGATGATTTATTCGGGTTAAATTTGGTCGACCCGGATTTAACATTTTTTTGTTTACGTTGCAGCTGCAGGGAAGCGAGAAATCACAGCTGGTTTGGGTTGAGTTCCCACCAATCCTACATTCCCACATAACAACGAGTAAGTATGATCAAGAGCTTTTTCCAAAAAAAAAGTATGATCAAGAGCAAAGGCTTCTATTGCTTATTTGTAATGAATCTATATGTATGTGGCCTTCAAGCCTTTTATGGGTTATTTATGTTTAGTGGATGAATTCATCATAAGGAAGAATACATCTACTTTTCAAAGTTGTTTAAATTATACCCCAAACTAGCTTACCAGCTTACAATGCTGAAGATTGTTTGGGTTTAGATGTTTTCTTTTTCGGATTTTTTTTATTTAGAAGTCAAGGCTTTTTTTGGTTAGTTTTAATTGCTTTCACATGCACTATGTTCACTTATGAACTTGAAGAACACATTGTGTTCAAAATGGACATATATACATATTTTATTTAAATGTGAACTTTGGTCCTACATATAGATTGATTTAAAAGAAAAAAAAAATCATAAAACCACTGCTGTTTAGGCATATTTATAAAGCTCTTACATGTCCTTTTAACCTATGCAACAGCACATGCCCACTAAAATCATTGAATTATGCAACACCGTTACTGGTATTATGTCAATTGTCCCAGGTGCAACAAAAGAACATACATGAGAATGATTAATTTGTGTGCTTGGACGATGAGATAGATGAACACGCTAATGATTTTGTGGTTCTGCGCGCCGCAACGCGCGCGAGGAAAGTACTAGTTATATATAACATTTTGAATCATGTCTTGCGCCAGGGAACTCTTCTACGTTTTCAAGTTGAACACAAAGGTTTTCTGACTTTTGCTTTTATCACTCTCCACTCAATCATTTATCCCAGCCCACATCTACCCCAGACCCTCCTCTCTCTCTCTCTCTCTCTAAAACAGCTTCATCACACACACTCTCTGTAGATACGATGATCATGATGATGTTAAGGGGTGTTTCAGGTCAAGACGGTACGCATTGGTGATAGTCATGAATCCGGCTGCTAATAGGCTTTTGGACTTAGCGGTCTTCGTTTCGTCAGTCTTCCGCCTTTCAATCAGGTAATTTTTGGTCGAAGAGTTCTGAGTTCTGAGCGATGGTAAGGGTGTTTTGAGCGGCGGTGGCGCAACCTTCTCCTCCGATCAAAATCATCCACCTGCAGCACCCATACGGCTGCGCTGTTAAACTGCTGCCGTCATCGACGCGTCACCCTTTACTCACTAATGAGGTAAGATTCGGTAAATTAGGGATTGTTCACACATCTAACCCCTTTATTGTCTCTCAGATTTGATGATTTTATTTAGGGTTATTCTCTGTTCTAGGATCGAACCCAGACGGAGTCGGCGACTGAGGGTTCCAGCCAATTGATGGGACGATTATTCGGTATGCTCATCGGTGGATAAAACGTCATCCCGGAATGGTTAGGTTGCTGTGTGTTTTTTTGTGCACGCCAACTGTTTGTGTTAATGTTCCACTTAGGTTGCTGTGTATTTGTTGTTGCTAACCTTTCAATGTTTGTTGCTGAAATCTTTATGTATTAACTTGATATTTAAAGCTACACAATCCGTTTATACTCGACCTTTCATGGCTCTGCTGCTGAAATCTTTGTTTATCATATTGTTATTTAGACTTATATGTGATGCTGGGTAATATTCCAGTTTATACACTTATTGATTCAATATGTCAAATATTGATTCAATATGCTTTATAGGGCCATACATGTTATGCTTTATCATTGAGTGATAGAAAATAAGGACCTAATGGCTTTTTTATTCATTTTGAGGGCTCATAAAGATTATATAGCTTATTAAAAAGAACTTAGTTTGATTTAAGATTATCTCTTAACAATGGCAGGTAGGCTTCTTCGGCTGATTCGTCTCTTATTTCGGGCTTTTGGTTGATGATCTTGAACGCAAGATGCGTAGACAGAATGGCGAGATTGATAGATTCATGAAAATTCAGGTATATTTAAGAACATGATTAATTTAAGCATAATGTTTTGATCTTGAATCTTGAATGTTAATATGATTTTTATTGTTAAATCTTGAATATTAATTTGATTTGGTTTCAGTTGTTAAATTGTGAATCCTGAATGTAAATTTGGTTTTTATAGTTAACAATTGAATATTTCTTTGGTTTTGATAGTTACATGATTATATGATTTGTGTAGTAATATTGTTTTTGTGATCAAAAGAAGTCACTTTAAATTTCTATAAAATGTGTCCCATGATTTTGACAGTCAATAAAAGCGATTAAGATGTCACTTGCAGGTACAATTCGTTACAATGTGTTTTTGTTAGGAACAATGCGGAGAGGCGAGCATGGCGATGGAGGTCTTCTTCGTTGATCGTCTTTGTCGTTGTACCTACTCTTGATTCTGCGGAGAGGCTACCATTGTGTAAGTTTTCATTATAAATTTGTTAAAAATTGGGTCGCCCCGCCACGAAGCGTGGGTATGTGGTTGTATATTTTACTATGAGAATACAGACTTACTATTACGTTAAGGGATTAGTCTGTTGGATAAAAGTAAATGTTTTGTTACCGGATTTTATATCCATCTTAATGCTTTTGGTCCCACGATTTTGGTTTGTAAAATTGACTCTGTATCTTTCTGTTAGTTTAGAGAAATCACTTGCTATGCAGTAGTTATAAAATATAAAATACCAATACATATCGAGACTTTACTTTGCGCCGGTAACATTTTGTTGTTGCTTTCTGAGCACTATAGTTGATCTTTTTTTGCCTTTTTTTACCCAGCAACACGTATACCCTTCTCCCTATTACACTTAACAAACACTTCGTCTTTTCCTTAACCCTTAATAATCTAATGAATCGTCGTCACATTCCCGCCGCAACGCGGCGGGATCACCCTAGTTAAAACACAAAACTCAAAAGTCAAAAGGAACATGAAACCAAAATTTTGCAATTTAACATTGTTAGATTTGAAAAACATCTCAGTCAATGATTTAATGTTACTAAAACTCACTTCCGTTTCATTATGTTAGTTCACCCCTCGTTTCAAAGAGAGATTAATTAGGGATGATAATTTCAGACACAGACATGTTAACATGACGAAATGACACGTTCTTAACAGGGTTCGTGTCTTAAAAATGTTGACATGTTTAAGAGACGATAAAATCTTTGTCTAGACAGGTTAAAGAACTCTTAAGGATTGTTATGTTAAAGATTATGTATTAGTTAAGACTTTTATGAACTTTTGAAAATTTTTGTTTCACTAAACATGTTCCTAAATTTGCGATACTAATCGTGCCCTTACGCAAGTTTCTTAACATATCGTTTTGTGTTGGCCTGTTTCTAAACAAGTCGTATTCATCTTTGGAAAAAATTGACACGATTAGTTATTGACTTATTGTGTTGTGTTCTTGTCTAACATCTCAGGTCATCATGTCATGTCTAACATGTCATGCCAGCCCTAAGATTAATAGATATCACGGGATCCCTCGTTTGTTATGTTGAAACTAACCCAACTCTAGTCGTGAACTCCATACACACCATTCTGAACTAATTAGTGTAATTTGTAGACAAAAATCCCGACCGCGCCCCTTAAAAGTTGGGTTGAACCCCTTAATCTCACCCCTTAAAAATAATTCCTAAGTCCGCCACGGCAAATCACATGTAGGAAGATGGGAGAGAAGATCGGCACTAATTAACAATTTTCATGATGCTTGTACTCACGATCTCTCATGTTTATATCCAACAATGGTTTCTTCTGGTTCCCACAGACCCGTTAACTTGGGCTTCTTGACTCGGGCCCAATAGTATAGTTCATAACAGTATATTATGAGGGATAAAACAAGGCTAGAATACAAAGTGTGTAAATAATGATGCGTACTTGTGATACTTTCATGCGTAATTATATGACACTCATACATAATTACCTTCGTAGCACATTAATTTATACTTTGTACATTAACCCACCTCTCTCACAAAGTATTAAAATTTTAAGGTTGCAATAAGTCACTTTAGTATAAATGCACATTCAAACCCATCCTACAAATTCGTCTTTGCATTTTCAGGCATGCTTTGCCTATTTCATAACTGCCAAGTTCTTCAAGCTAACAACCCATCATTTATTCGGTTAACCGAGAAATGTTTTGATCATTCAAACCAAGATTCACAATGCACATAGCTTATAACATAAAACTGTTGTAATCTCAAACCGAAAGTTCACGCAGAAAAGTCAAGCATCCATCCTTATATGACAAAAAAGAGTATCTTCTTTTCACCATGGCCTCACAAAATCTGCAATGTGTTCAAAAGTTATGAACAAGTAAATGAAGTAATAAAGTATGGATTAAAACACAATAAAAAAGGAACAGCATATACATCTGTTTCATTCTTGCGTGGTCTCATCCGCTTTACGGTCACTGGGTGTGTCCTCTGTTTCAATGATCTCCCCGTCCCTTGGTACAAGACAAGGGATCCCCTCTACTATCTGATGAACACAATAGAATGTCAGATTTTACTTGGATATCGTTAGGATATCCAAGCTTTCAATCATAAACCCAAATGGGTCGACCCTAAAGGTGTATGTCGTAAGTATAAAAATGGTTATATTTGTATCCGAGATTAGAATTAATACAAAATATTAATACGAGATTAGTAGCAATGTTTTCAGTCACATAATACAAAATACGTAACGTCCGTCGCCTCATACAAACCAATGATGTATGTTTGTCCATGAGAATCTCACAAATTTGCTTTTTGTTACTTGAGTGGAAACTTTAACTCACTCATCCTATATTGCTCCCACCCAATCTTGCTTGACTGTGGAGTCCTCTTCTCATCCGCAGTCAATGGCCCAAAATGCGTTGGTGGCTGAGGCCATGCATTTATGTCCAAGTAAAAAAGACCGTGGGAATTGCTTAAGGTAGCAACTAGCTAGTGTCGCGTGGGCGTGATAATATAGTTTACGTCATATAAAATAAAAACATAAAATTTTCAATATCTACTATGATCCTATTTTGAGTTGAACTCGAATTTGTTAGTCTAACCTCGATTTGATTAGTTAGTTCCGCAGTCAGGGTTTATTGTTATATGAATATCGTTGCCATAATTAGAAGAAATTGTTTATATATGTTTCCTTTGTAATTATTCCCATTATACTCCTATAAATAGTTGATCAGTAATATACTACACCTCCATCATAATTCATATACTACATACAACCAGGGGCGATCCTTTTAAGGGGCGGGAGGGAGTGGCCGACCCCCCGAATTTTCGTTCAGAAGTTCCGATTATATAGTATTCGTATATAATTTTTTTGGTATATAAGGTTTCGACCCCCCAAAACTAGTGACTTCCGACCCCCCCGGGTCAAGATTCGCCACTGCATACAACAGGCTGGAAATGTTTATAACGGTTCGAAATTCGATTCGAGTTCTTATAACCTATGTTGTCAAAAGCGCACTAGGCACAAAAGCGCAAGGCGCAGTTTCATAATAAGGCGCAGCTTCCAGCCAGAAAATCGTCCGGACCGATTCGAAAATGTCTAAAAACCCTAAACTAGCCCTATACGCACCTAAAACATGTCTAAAACCCCTAAAATGGTGTTTTTTAAACTATATGCGTCTCACTTATAAAGCCATTTGAGCCTTTTACAACATAGCAGATAACCAACCGCACCCGGGTCAAACATTTTCAAGGTTCTACTCAAACTTATAATAAACCTAAGCTCCATGAAATTCATATTTCCATCACTCGATAAACACTCGAATTGTTTTATAGCTTCCCCAATTCCCTAAACCCTAAAAGAATGCAGAAATATATCTAATCAGATACATTCAAACTTAACATAATCAAAAAATTGATTAAAAAAAAACAGGGGGAATGAATGAAGAACTGACAGGGAAAGAAACACCAACTGTGTCACTGATCAGGAGTTTGATTTTTCACATAACCTATAATATTAATAATAATTAATAAAGGATGAGATGAAGATGAATTAATAAAAGATGAGAATAGATAAAGGGTACCTTAAGGGTTGTTTAGAGAGAGGACAGACGAGTATTTGTGTTAAACTTTTGCTTATTTCAACTCCTACTCTGCTTCCTCTCACCATTTTTCTTCTTTTTCTCCCTAATTTGGCTTGATTTGATGATTTTATGTTTATTCTCCGGTAGGGATGGCAATCAAACCCGAACCCGATGGGTAAACCCGAAACCCGACACATTTGGGACGGGTTTGGGGTCGGCTAATTAGGTATGGGTCCGGGTATGGGATTAGTTTTTATTTTTTTCGCGGGTTTGGGATTTGATGATATACTCATTTACCCGACCCGATTACCCGATAAAGTATACCCGTTTACCCGATTAGATATCCGATGTAATTTCCTATATATCTTTTAAAATACGTATTCATAATATATCTAGTTGTCCATCAAGATTGTCATCTTCTTTAAAAAAACACCAATTATTTGTGTATAATATATGTTTTTTTATGTCTTTTAGTGTTTTTATATGATTTAACTATTTCATATTTATACATTGTAATCATTTACATGCATATTTAATAATGCTAAATGTATTGGTTAGTAGTCACGCAATAGATACCCGACATGTTTTTAGTCAAATATACCAAATGGATAAGTTTTCAAAATTAACGGGTTTACCCGAAACCCGTGGGTATACCCGATACCCGACGGGTAATTACCCGATACAAACCCGATGGGTTTTGGGACTGGTTTGGGACAAGCATACCTAACCGGGTATGGGGTTGGGATTACCTAAACCCGTCCCAAACCCGACCCATTGCCATGGAGAGTCTCCGGCTACAGATACAATGTAACAATAGACAAGAGAAGCATGAGCCGTTCAAATCGCTTGGCGCTCGTCGATCGCTCGTTGCTCATTTGGAATTTGCTCAGAAAATGTCCTCTCTATTTTTCGCTAGGTCAACCCAATGATTAACACTAAATTTAATTGTAAAACCTTAAGTCATGAAAAGAGATGGTTGACTTCTTATTCCCGGTAGTTGTCCGCCATCAATCGTCTCCCACTATCAACGTACACCACAATACGACAATTGTTCTCTGTATTATGCCCATCACCTCATCGGCCTCAACCTGAGACTCATTCTCGGAAAATCGGACCTCAGACTTAGCGTCATCCTCGGACGGTCGAACCTCAACCATCACTAGGTAGCGAAAATATTAAAGGAAACATCCCAAATTTATGGTTTTCCGAAAAACTAGCATTCGTCGGTCGCTCGATGTTCTCTCGAAAAAATGTGCGCTCGAAAAATGCACACTCCGTTTTTGGCTCGGTTGTAAACGAGTCGATCGGCTTGATTCGGTTTACAAATAAGCCAAACACGAGCAAAGGTCCGCTCGGCTCGCGAACAACCCAAGCCATGACAGCTTGGGTTGACAGCCATGAAGTTTGATTAGCCCACAACTTGATGAGTGAAGCCCAAGAAGACCATATCAAAACATATAAACAGGAAGACAAATCAAAATATTATTAGAGAATGATGGAGTGATCTAAAAGTCTAGATAATTATAAGATCCTGTGTAATTTGGGAAGGATTAGAGATTAAAAAAAGGATCTTGTGGTTATATGGTACTAGCGGTGAGTTAAGATGCAAAGCGTTCTTATACAAACGTATGAATGACCAAATCAAAATAACGCGCTCGCAAAATCAAAATTACGTACATACGCACACCTGCAACATGCCTCCTTCACCTCCCCCGCCTACATCACACTTGCAACTTCATCACCAACTTTCCAATTGACGAACACTGAACATCACCCACCACCTTCAGCCGTCACCGTTCCCCACACACTTAAAAAACCATCTACCACCACCTACAAAACTATCAACACCTTCACCATACAACTTCCGACGTCAGAAAACTCATCATAACAACGTAACCCCACCACCGTCGCACCACACCATCTTCATCTACGTGAACACCCAAATCAAAATCACGCATTAACACAATCATAATCACCCACGAACACAATCAAAATCACGCACACCCTATAAAAACCCTTCGTACCTTCACACATTAAGGGCTCTTTGTATTTTATCCTTTCTCATAATATGTAAGTCGTGGTAGTCATGTGACCATCAAGGGAACAATGTTTTGGTGCATGATTGGAACTTTCTAATCTTTATTTTTCATATCCACAATAGTCATTTAGAATATAAGTGGCATTTTGCTACATGACAAAAAAATGTCAGGTGTCTAAGATTCATTGGTAATAGAAATGTATGTTTCATCGACCAAGAAAAGAAAAAGAACATTAGTTTTGAGTAATGAGGTCATAAAAACAAAATCAATCTAGTTGATTTGATGCAAAATTTGACAATGGATTGCGAGTGACGACTAACGAAGTCACAAAAACAAAATCAGAAGCCAGTGAAGTATAATCATAGCGCCCCTTAAGATTGCAGGGATGTGCGCTTGATTGTCGGCCCTTGAGATTGCTGGGATGTGTGACACTCAATGCTCAACAGGGGCTCGAGTCCTATTCGTGGTGAGAAGAATGGGTATATCTTCAAAAGAACCCATTCACACATGACAACATTTAGAATGGAGTGAACCCCGGCCGGGCTGACCAAAGCAAAACTGATCCATAAGAACTCTAGAGTTAAACATGCTTAAATAGAAGTCGAAAGTCTCCACTAATATAAAAATCATGAGCTACCAAGCTCAAAATATTACATGTAGGGTGGAGCCCAACATAATATGTACAAAATGCATGGTAAAGAACAAAGAAACAAGCAATATGTTATACAAAATATTGAATCTATCATGATTAACTTTACAGTGAAGTAAAAACTTAGAAGTGAACCACCAAAGTATAAACAATGGCAACAAACCATATATAACTACTTTCATATCCAAACGTCTATTGAACTTTATATAATTAGCTTTAGGATTCCATCCACTGAGACGGTGGGGGGCTTGTTTTTGTCTTCTCAGGACCTGCAAATTCGATTCTATCAACACATGATTCCATACGAAAACGACAACAATCCGACGTCTCACAAAGAAACTACCGATTTACCCTTATCATTGTCAATGCTAATCATTTTTCAATTTTTCCTTGTTTTGTTTCTAGATAAGAGTATTTTAATAATCATGAAATGATAATAGACTATGATTTATTTTAACATTAAAAAGTAAATGTAACATACCATGAATTCCACGCATCTCAACTTCGCGAAGTTCTTGAACAAGGGCACAGCAGCAGCACATGACATGAGAGAGAAAGTCGTCACAACACCCGCCCTGCCAAACCCAGCATGTCAAACTTACATATCATATCATTACTGAATAAATATATAACTTCTGTAAATCATATTTGGCATGCTAATTAGTTATGAATCATATATGATGTGGCATTAGAATATTATTGAAAAGGTACCGTGATATTTAGGGCCTTCCTAAGCTTCCTCCTAACGCAACAAGTATAGCAACAGCATGACAATATTAATGAATAAGCCATCAGTTCATTGCAGGCCTCTCCAGAAGCTGCTTAATACAAACACCAGTGACGGTTATTTGCAAGTCGGTCTTCAATATATCATACAAAAATAAGAAACATTTGATAACAAAGTTAAACTATAGTCTATAGGTCCGCCTTTACCCCTTTAAGCCACCTGCTGGTATTGGCGGGGCCCATGAGTTTTCCGATGGCGGGTTCTCAAGGTTATAAAAAGAAAACGATGAAACTATAACGAGAAGAAAGCTATTACCAGATACGGTCACGATGAACAAGTAAAACAGCTAAAGAAAAGCATCTAATTTTTTATTAATGGATAAAGAGTCTTACTCATGTGCCTGTTGGTTGCAACACTTGCAATCTTTGAAAACGTGCCACAAGGAAAGAAGAAAGTCCTCATGCCTGCACAAATAGAGACAACCCTACTTTAAGTATATAACTGTGGAGACGGTGAGATTTTGCTAGTGTGCTAGGGGCGTTCACGGTCCAATCGCCAGTTTTAACAAAAAGTCTGGACCGAAACAGTTGATTTGGCCGTATGAACCAGTTTTTTGTAAGTTCAAAACAGTCTTTTTTTTTTTTTAATTTTTAAGACAATAACGATGGTTCATAAATGTTATACACATATATAAGGCCGACTTCAAACCATGAACCGAACTGTTAAACCAGGTTTTTCAAACCACCAATCGTGAACCGAACCAAGTAAAATTATTCTAGATAGCTGGCTCCAAGTCCAAACATTACAATAAACCTTCCATTTTGTAGAAAAATGAATGCGGCTGGCAAATAACTATATGAATGTACGATTTCGATCGCCGTGATCTCGTTTACTAACAGCACCCGACACAAAAGAAAACCATGTATGATTTGATTGTAATACGAATAAAAACAGAAGTTATATATAAGTTATTATAGAGTAGAGAACATACACATTTTAGGCTCGGAACAACAGCCAAGTAGATCTGAATGCCATTCTCCATGCCCATAAGATCCTTTAGCAGAAGCCAAATCTTGTCCATACAAAGCCAAAGATGTGCTTCTGCATGACCATTTACAAGTCAAGAATATAGATAAATGAGGCCTATAAAGCTTGAACATTATAATCTGTTACAGTTAAAATATTCATTATAGCAATATGTATATTTAAGTTGTAGTATACAAAGTTCCAAAACTACTACATGGCTACATCAATTTTACCTTTGGATAGGACCAAAAATCTACGAGTGCCCCATATAATACTAGAGCTGCTACATCCACAGAATAAATTACCCAAGACACCCCTCTCACATATCATAGAGGTGGCAAGATGGGTTGAGATGGACATATTCAAGTGTCGGTCGAAACAGGCTAGGTTGGATTAGGTTGACCAACAAATACTTTGTTGTCCCGTTTTCTTTTGAAAGTTATAAAAGTAACCTGTTAATATGGTTTCAAAAATAATAATCTAGTCATCTACATATTTTAATTATACTCTTTAGGATTGAAATTAGTAGACTTTGGACGACTTTTAACATGTTCAACACATTTACCCCTTCCCCCTTTTCGCTTAGCTTTCCAATTTGACCCGTTTGACTGCTTCAGATAAATCATAACACAAATCAATCCTTCTTCAGCAAATGGGTACAAAATGCCATCTTTACTCGCATCCCCTCATACAACACATAACTTATTATGATATTGGACAAACGGTGCCCAAAGTACAATAGGCAAACTGAAATCGCACACTTTCACCTGGTGTGAAGATCGGTACACATAGTTCCTAATATAATTTGAAAATGTTACACACACACACATACCCCATATATACATACATTAAGCATCATCCTAAATACGATGCTTACTTAAATTATCTGTGCTAAGTCAAACATGTAAAAGAAGATACTAACCTTGAAGTTGAGTGTTTCTTCTTATTTGAATTGCTCTCGTATTGAACTTCTTTGTCGGTGTTGACATCTATATATTGAGTCTCTGACTTCTGGGTAACCTTCTTTGGTGAATCTTGCTCATGTTGAGATTTTGAAGCAACGGCTTCGGTAACCTCAATCAGATGTTGAATTACTTGACATTGGCCTACATCTAAATGAGCTTGTGATCGTTGTAGTTCCAAATGAAGCTTTTCGTTTTCTTTTTGGATAACCTCCTTGAAAGGTAAGTTTGGGTAGCTACACGAAAGTGTTTTCTTCAAAATAACAGTATCAGCAGGTGAAGGTTCAGGCTTCATAATAACATCTTGCACCTTTCTATCTTCGTCATCCAATACGTATTCATGCTGGTCCCTATTAATATAGTCCAATCTTTCCTGCTCAAACAAATAGTTTTTTTTATAAAAGGAGGAAAGAATTATATGAAGGAACAGCATAGTAATTTATGTGGCCTTTCAACAAAAATCATTCAAAACTATATTACCAGCAAAGCAAGTTAGATTGTAGTAACCGACTTTGGTCTTATTTCTTATTTAGCTAACCATTTTTTTATGCCAAACTATGCTTGAAAGTAACATACTTCCAACTGAAAGTAATTTGTCTTGGTTATGTGTCAAAATGATGATGTTGTAGTTAACGTGACAGTAAACTTTGACCATGCTAAAAAAAATCTGACATGGCACCTAAGCGTCAGATTATCTTAATTCTTAAGTTAATACGATCAGTCAAAAATTATGAAATTATAATGGTTTTTTTCGCCTATAATAAGTTAATTACTAAAAACAGCCATTGCACCCTCAGTTTTAAAGGACGCGAGGTGCGCCGAGGTGATAGGAGCCGTCGCGTCATGGGGCAAGAGGCGAAGGTGCATGCATCACATACGATATATGTCCTAAAAAAGCACAGAATCTGCACATGTACAAGAGGCACCTCAGCCAATTTTGACCTGCGCCTTATGCACATCTCGTGTGCAGCTGTCGCCTCAAGCAGTCAGGTGCAATGAGCCTCTCGCCTAAAACTAAGATTGGACCAACGTTACTGCATATCAAAAAGCTAATGATGAAATACAAAAGACAGTAGAACAAGATCAAGTTTGTACCCTGACTCGAGCATTATCCACAAGAGTGATGAGTGGAATAATCTTCAAATAGTTATCAATCTCATTTTGAGCTCTTCTAAACTGGTAAACAATGTTCCATCCCATGGCAAGTAAGTACAAGTAACTTCGATCCTGACAACTATTAACTAAAATGTAAGACCTCCTCAGCGCATCCTCAAGGTGCTCCAACGGTTCACGTGTCTCCGGATACTTTTTAAGCTCACTAATCTTAAGCTGCTTTAACAGATTCCCAATCAACTTCAAATGCGTTGCAAATTGCTTGCAGTTTTTCTTGTGCATACGGGCCGTGCTAGCCGCCTGCACAATCATCCCTATCAGCTTCACAGCATCCAGCCCGGTTAGCTGTGCCACATTCGCTATGTCTCCAAAATGATCCCATGCAGAAGCCATTTTTCACCCCTTATTCAATACCTTAGATATCTTCGCTTAATAATAAAAAATAAAAAATAAATCCCATCTCATTTTTGCTCATTTTGCACCATCTTCAACCCCTTTTTTTCCCAAGATTCTCAAATAGTCCTCAACAGTTTCCTAGATTCAAATATTCAATCAGTTGTAATGAAGCTGAATTAAAAGATCCTCAATAACAATCATTTTTTAATTGTAAAATTAAAAATAAAAAATAAAACAAGAGAAAAAAATGAGTCAAATAAGATCTTAAAGATTCTTTGTTAAAGCTTTCACTTTCTTTGTCTGATGAAAAGCAAATGTTTACCAAACAGAAACAAACAGAAAAATAGTAGACCATATTTGTTGACTTAAGTCTTCTTATTAGAATTCAGAAGAAACTCATCAAACCATAATCAAAATAAATTTAGTAAAAAAAATAAATAATAAATAATAAAAAAGCAAGAACATTAGGAACTCTAACAGAATAATAACAATTAAAAGCAGATCACTTTCATTGTCTGATGAAAGCAAAAGTTTATTAAACAGAAACAATTAGTAAAATAAAATACTCCGTAGAACATTTTTGTTGACTTAAAGTATTCTACTAGAAGAAACAAGGCAAACCATAATCAAAATTAATAATAATAATAATAATAATAAATAAATAAATAAAACAAGCAGATCAAGAATTTAAACAAAAATTAATATTTAATTTATTTTAACAATTACTTAATAACTAAAACAAATAAACAGTAAAAATAGTATGAACATAATTTGTTGACTTAAAATCTTCTACCAAAAACAATAGAAGCAGATCATAAATAAAAACAAAATTAACAAATAATAATAAAAAAATAAAAAAAAAACAACAACAGTTGATAAGTTGGAAAAACAGACATCAGATTCACTTGACGTTGACCTCTAAATAACAGATTTACGTAACCTATCAAAACAAACAATATACTAAACAAAAAACCGTTCGTTATAAATCAATCAGTTACGTATATTTACCTAATTACCCGTTAATCGTTCTGATTGTTAGGGTTTTGACGATTAATCAGCTAATTTCATCAGCTTGATGCAATGCATGTAGTTATACGTTACGCATTGAAGGTGTTCTCTCTCTCTCACACACAGACACGGAGACGGACACAGTTTCTCTCTCTAGAAGTGTTTGGAAGTTGGTTTTCGGTGTGGTTTTGTTTGTTGTCTGTGTGTGCAGGTGTGAGTGTGGTGATATTGTGACAGAGAAGCAAAGTTGTACTACCATATTTTAGTGTGTCTTCAACTATTTTTTTTATATTTGCATGTTAACGCCCTTGCACATTTAGAGTATTGCAAAAGAGTACAAATCTAAGTTCGATGTACACAATCAACCCCCGTATGTTTAAAAAGGTCTGGTCTCAAACTTAAAAGCAAGTTTGGCGCGGGCCCGCTGCAAACATCGAATAGATTAGTGGTCTAAACGTTATGTGATGCGTTAATCATATGAAAATGTGTGTTTCGATGTACCAGATTTAAGTCAATGTAACCTATATAAGCATCGCGGTTGCCGGTTGGATCAAAATATAAGTGAATCGAATTTATGCTGCACAATTATAACTTTAAATTTAAATATGAAAAGCAAGATGTCTAAAAAAAGAAAAGTGACTGCCAAGAAACGAACCCAGCTTGGTTCGTTTTATGGTTCCAGCTAAACAAAATTTATGTCAAAACGTGTACCAACTATAAACATATGTATAAATGAGCATAAAAATGTATTACATTTGACCCGACTCATTTACTGAAAAAACATTTATGTCGAAATGTGATATTATATTAACACGTACATTAAAGTAAGCACGTGGGAAAATATTGTTTTCTTTAAAGTTAGAGAAAGAAAGTGTAAGGGTTAACTTCAAATGTCGGAAACTCAAAGGGGTGATAATGATATTTTATAAAGTTTTTAGAAAATATAGGGGTTTTAATGTCAAATTTAAAAGTGTAGGGGTTGTTTTGGTCGGAGGCAAATGCCACCCACTTTGGTATTTTTTTTTGAACGGCCAACAATTTGTATATATTGTATATAGAATATGATACGTATATTGTAATTCTAGCTATAAATGTGTATTAATTAATTAATAAAATAATGAATTAATTCTAAACTAGTTAGGCACGATTGCACGAACCAAGTTAAAGCTATTGAAATAGAACTCAAAATGAGTTGAGCTCGAGTTTGTTTACACTTTACACCCCAATCTAGAAGCCAAACGGATTGATTGACATTAATTAAACTTTAAATCTATTAAGTGGGTTGTAAAATGGGTTAAATGATAATAAATGAGTTAGTGAGTTGATTTGTTCAACCAAACAGGTTAAACTTGTCAACTTAAACACGACCTATTTAATCAAGCATGTCAATCTAAATATGACTCGTTTATCATACATATTAAATACAACAAGAAAAGAGTTAATTATTTTCATGTTCTGGTTGTGTCATGCTGAAAATTACCGTTCCTCATTTATGGCAATATATTTTTATGAGGGAGTAGAGTGCAATTATCTTTCATCTATAATTCTGTACCCCATCCTAAAAGCCTTTTTGGTACCATTTTACACATGGCATGCATAGCAGTAGCCTGCACGAGAGATTTTAATAGCTACCTACATTTTTCCAGATCTATAAACTTCTAATCCAGATTAATGTACAACTTCGTATGGATAAATTACAATGCTTTACCCTTATATAAACAATAGATTATGACCCAGTGGCCCAATGAGATGCATGTGGCCCAATCGTTTAAAGAAAAAAATAAGTCTTGAGTAAAATATTGTTATTTAGTAAATATAAAAATGAGCTAGAATAAATACATAGCGAAAGAAAAATAGAAAGTCATACAAAACGTATCAAACGGACTTCGATTAAACTCATTCAAGTAGAATTGGAACCGTCTTATCGAACCCTACGACGTTAGTTTTTAGGTATTCGGTTTTTGGGGTTTTAGCTTGTAGTTTTTAGAATATGCGTTATTTTATTGTGTCTTTTATGTACCATTGTGTCTTTTTCTTATTTTCATAATTATGTCATTTTTCAATTCATTGTGATTTTTTTCTTCAGCATTGTATTATATTGTGTGACTCATTGTGTCATATTTCATGATCTATTGTGCTTTTTGTATACTTCTCACCCTTCTCATTTTTGTTACATTGTGTAGAATAACTTTATGACATATATTAATTAACGTTATTAATTAAAAGTATCATAATATTTTTTATTAGAGTTTATTATATTTAATCTCATTATTACGATATTAAAGAAGAAACTATAATTTGTTGTATCCCAGTTATACGAACAAACTTAAGAATGTTTGTCAACAAATAATTGAGAATTTAAATATTATAAGTTATTTGATTTAAAAGTATTGAGTTTTGAAAGTGACTGTAAAATTCTTTATCGTGTTGAGTTTTTAAAATTAAACAAGGGCACATATTTATTTACATCATATTACTTAAATTTAATATTGACATGTTTTTAACAATGTTTAAATTGTGTAACTCATATATCATTCAAGCGGCGTTGGAACCGTCTTATCGAACCCTACAACGTTAGTTTTTAGGTCTTCGATTTTTAGGGTTTTAGTTTGTAGTTTTTAGAATATGCGTTATATCATTGTGTCTTTTATATACCATTGTGTCTTTTTCTTATTTTCATAATTGTGTCATTTTTTTAATTTATTGTGTTTTTTTTTTCAGCGTTGTGTTA
Source organism: Ambrosia x helenae (assembly GCA_030844895.1). Classification (NCBI taxonomy): domain Eukaryota; kingdom Viridiplantae; phylum Streptophyta; class Magnoliopsida; order Asterales; family Asteraceae; genus Ambrosia; species Ambrosia x helenae. The sequence goes on along the minus strand of JAUTDX010001135.1, from coordinate 15,704 downwards.
TATTTTTTTGGCAATGTGTTATATTTTGTGACTCATTGTGTCATATCTCATGATCTATTATGTTTTTTGTATCCTTCTCACCCTTCTCATTTTTGTTAAACTGTGTAGAATAACTTGACCGTAATTTTCCAACCCAATAAAAAAGGAAAAAGACTTGTAGTGGATAGAACTGGATTAAGAACAGTGTCGATAATCCGGTAATCCACTTGTATTAATTAATTAGTTTTTTTTTAACAGCAAACAACCTTTTATTCAATAACCACTAGCAAGGTGCTAGCAAGAAGTCCGAGATACAACTGAAAAACAAAACAGCCAAACAAGACAAGCTAAAACAGACCGAAGAAACCCCAACCCAAACAAGAGGCCTAACCCATCTTAGTGGTATCAAACCTGCACCAATCGTCCCAGGCCATATTCGTCATTTTCCCGCGGCTAGTAATCCAGAAAAAACTCATAACCTTTATCTCCTCATAAAGTCTGCTTGCCACGATCTGTTTCTGCTTGAAAATGAGCTCGTTCCTTGCCCGCCACATGCTCCATATTGCCGTAAGAACAACCCCATAAAAAGCCTTTCGCGGCCTTCCCCTCTAACGGCCCAGACATGCAGCTTCAACAGGTCTTTCAGATGGAAAACAAAACCATTCGAAACATTGCACCAACTAAAAACATGCTGCCAGACATCGAAAAAATGAGGACAGCCAGTAAAAAGGTGATCTACGGACTCGACACCGAAATCACATAATCTGCATTGGGTTGAATCAATTTGGATATGGCGTCTAAGCAAGGCATTAGCAGTCGGTAATATATCCAGGAAGGCGCGCCAAGCCACAACAATGACTTTTTTTGGAATCCAGTTACACCACTCGAAAGCCGAAACCGGTAGGCTGTTTGATGCTTCAAACAAACATTTTCTCATATCTTTAACAGAAAACCCAACCGACCCCAGCAGTCCACTTCCATGAATCGCTCCCTGGTCTGAAGCCGACCCATTCAACAACAGAATCAAGTCTTGAAGCTGCTGCTGTTCATTAGAATCAAAAGTAGACCGCTTCCAATTCCACACAAAATCCACATAACTACCAGAGTTGAGTAACCGGTCCGCGACACAACAAGTCCTATTCTTTTCAAGAGCAAAAAGTAGAGGAAACTTACGCATAAGCGGTTCGCTGTCAATCCACCAATCGTACCAGAAAAGAATAGTAGACACGTCCATTAAACACCCTTTCAAACAAAGGCTTACATCAATATTCATCCTCTCCATAATAGACGGAACACTTGCAATTTGCTTCCAACCCCCCCCCCCCAATAGAGATCTTCAACGGGATATAAGACCAACCTCTCCCATTCCCGTGAATAGACCATACCACCTTCCTCCAAAGCGATGATTGATTAGACTTAAACCGCCACCACCATTTGGACAACAAGCTTAAGTTTGCATTTCTAAGGGACCCTAATCCGAGACCACCATATTTTTCAGGAACAACCACTTTCTCCCAGGCTAACCAACTCATTTTATCCACCTCATCAGTCCCGCCCCAAAAGAAATTCCGCCTAAGTTTTTCCAGGACGTTAATCACTTGGATAGGAGCCCGGAATAATGAGAAAAAATAAAGTGGAATGGAGCTCAAAACAGACTTCAATAACGTAATACGCCCACCAAAAGAAAGGCATTTTACCTTCTAATTTGATAAACGCTTCTTCACCTTCTCAATAACCTTGTGAGCATTACTCTTACTAGCCTAATTCTAAAGATTCCATGTCCTTTAACCTTCCCATTACACGATTTCTCATTGTCACCTAATCCAGGTTTCATTTGCACACATAAAAGTAATACTAACATACATATGTGCAAGATTCATCATGTGTTCATGTGTTTCATAATTAGATAAAAGAAACCCATTTCTTGTAAATGTTAAAGAGTAAGTAAATAACAAATATTTGCAATTTAATCATCCAACTATGTTCACAAGCATATGTAGGGTCCCTAGTCCCTAAGGCATCCCTAACCATGATTAATTTCGTATTTCATACAACCTCATGAAACCATCATCTCCTCAATTCGAGAGTCTTTGACAAATTAGATAAAACCATAGTTACCTTATGATGTCTTGTGCTCTAGATGATCAAAATTTCCAACATGCATTGGTAGATTGTTGATGTTTAGAGGCTGAATTGTCTAAAACTTGAAAGAGAAAGTGCTTGTGTGTGTTTTTGGTGAGAATGTCGAGTTCCAGGAGGAGGAGAAGAAGTTTCTCCTCTTGTCCCTTATTAACCCATAGTTCAAGTTTACTGAATGACAACATTAGCCCCTCATTATTAACATAAGGACTTAATTATTAATGGCCATATTTTATATTCTTTTTACTAGTTCGGGTCCTTGTTCGGTTTATCGGAGTTAACGGGATTCGGTCGTTCATTACTGTTTTTCCTTTAATCGCATTTCAATTAGGTTAGATTATTCATGCTCGTGTGTTTTTAGCCGTTAATTATGTTAATGGAAATTCGGGGTGTTACAACTCCACCCCCCTTATAAAGAGTTTCGCCCACGAAACCCAGATTACGTACCGAAAAGGTGCGGGTAGAGCCGTTTCATCTCTTCTTCTGATTCCCATGTAGTGCCCGATCCCTTCTGATGATCCCACTTGACTTTCACTTGGTTGATGGTCTTATTTCTCAAGCATTTGACTTTCCGGTCAAGAATCTCTATGGGTCGTGCTACATAGTTCAATTTGTCATCAATTTCAATTTCTTCTAAAGGCACGTAAGCCGCTTGATATGCTAGGCATTTCCGAAGATACGAAACATGAAAGGTATTGTGAATGCTACTTAATTCGTCGGGTAACTCTAAACGATAAGTTACTCGACTCACGCGTTCGAGTATTTTGAACGGGTCGCCTCGGGCCCACTTTACCTCTTTTTTCGAAACCGGATGACCCCCTTCCATGGCGATACTTTTAGCATGACAAGATCCCCCGGTTGGAACTCGATTGGTCTCCGCCTTTTGTCCGCATAGGCCTTTTGTCTGTCTTGCGCAGCCTTAAGGTTCGCCCGTACGATATCAATCTTTTCATTCGTGGCGTTGACCACGTCTTTATGTGCGAGTTCGCGAGGACCCACTTCACCCCAACACACGGGTGTTCGGCATTTCCTTCCGTACAGTAGTTCATATGGGGGCATTCCTATACTGGCGTGGTAACTGTTGTTGTAAGCGAACTCTACTAATGGTAAGTGGGTATCCCAACTTCCCCCAAAGTCGATTATACAAGCCCGTAGCATGTCTTCGAGCGTTTGAATGGTGCGTTCACTTTGCCCGTCGGTTTTTGGGTGGAACGCGGTACTAAGTAGCACCTTCGTGCCTATTTGGTTTTGAAAGTCTTGCCAAAAACGGGAAGTGAATCGAGGGTCCCGATCTGACACCATTGACACCGGCACCCCATGCCTTGCGATAATCTCATTGGTGAATACGTCCGCCATTTTCTCGTAGGTGTATGTCTCACGAATTGGAATAAAATGAGCACTTTTTGTCAACCGATCGACTATAACCCAAATAGCATCGAATCCCCTAGCCGTCTTGGGTAACTTGGTCAGTAAGTCCATGGTGACGTGCTCCCACTTCCATACCGGTATTTCCAAAGTTTGAAGCTTCCCATAGGGCTTTTGGTGCTCTGCCTTGACTTGTAAACAAGTTATGCACCTTTCCACATATTTCGCGATATCCCGTTTCATCCCGGGCCACCAATAATCCCTTTTTAAGTCTTGGTACATTTTGGTAGCCCCGGGGTGGATCGTGTATCGGGATTTGTGCGCTTCGTCAAGTAGCAAGTGTTTGGAATCACAAGAGTTTGGTATCCAAATTCTCCCTAATCGCGTCTTCAATCCGTTATTACCCTCTTCGAGATCACTAACCTAGCCTTTGATCCTTTCTTTCTTCCAGTTCTCTTCTTTCACAGTTTCGACTTGGGCCTCTCGGATTCTGGTTATGAGGCCCGAGGTGACCACCAGCTGCATGGCTTTTACCCGTATAGGAATATGACTCTCTTTTTGGCTTAACGCGTCCGCCACTAAGTTTGCCTTTCCAGGGTGGTAATGAATTTCACAATCATAGTCCTTTAACGTCTCTAGCCATCGCCTTTGCCTCATGTTCAAATCTTTTTGGTCAAAAAAGTATTTAAGACTTTTGTGGTCGGTGAAAATCGTGAATTTCACCCCGTATAAATAATGTCTCCAAATTTTGAGCTCAAAGACAACCGCGGCTAATTCAAGATCGTGTGTCAGGTATTTGGCTTCATGTGTCTTAAATTGTCTAGAGGCGTAAGCTATAACTTTGCCCCGTTACATAAGGACACACCCTAATCCAAGGCGCGAAGCATCCGAGTATACTACCATGTCTTCCGTGCCTTCCGGTAGCGTGAGCACGGGAGCATGAGTGAGTTTTTCCTTCAAAAGGTTGAAGGCTTTGGTTTGTTCATCACCCCATACAAATTTTTCATCCTTACGAGTTAGTTTAGTCAATGGAGTGGCGATTTTGGAAAAATCTTGAATGAACCTCCGGTAGTACCCCGCGAGTCCTGAAAAGCTTCGGATCTCGGACGGGTTCTTGGGTGGACTCCATTTTGATACCGCTTCGATTTTAGAAGGATCCACCAACACCCCCTCGGCACTAATCACATGTCCGAGAAATTGAACTTTTCGAAGCCAAAATTCACACTTCGAGAATTTTGCATAGAGTTTCTCTCTCCGAAGAGTTTCTAGGACTTCAATTAAGTGTCGGGCATTGTCCACCTCTTTTTTCGAATAGACAAGAATATCATCGATGAATACGATTACAGATTTATCTAACATTGGCTTACACACGATTCATTAAATCCATGAAAGCCGCGGGTGCATTTGTTAGACCGAAAGACATCACAAGGAATTCAAAATGTCCATACCGTGTCCAAAACGCGGTTTTTGGGTACATCGACTTCCTTTACTTTCAAGTGATGGTAACCCGAACTTAGATCGATTTTGGAAAACCAATTAGCACCTTGAAGTTGGTCTAATAGATCATCGATCCGAGGTAGTGGGTATTTGTTCTTAACGGTAAGCTTGTTTAATTCTCGGTAGTCGATGCACATACGCATGCTCCCGTCCTTCTTTTTAACGAATAACACCGGGGCTCCCCATGGGGACACACTTGGACGAATAAAACCTTTTTCAAGAAGGTCAGGTCTTGTAATTGGATCATTAACTCCTGAAGTTTCGGTGGCGCTAGACAATAAGGTGCTCTTGCCACCGGTTTAGCCCCTGGAATTAGTTCGATCTCGAACTCAACCTCTCGTTCGGGTGGAATACCCGACAGGTCATCCGGGAATACATCCGGGAATTCACGTACCACCGGTACGTCTTGGATTTGTGGAACCTCACTTCGGGTGTCGGTCACATAGGTTAGGTAAGCCTTGCACCCATGATGCATAAGCTTCCTAGCCTCAATTATAGTGCAAATAGTAGGGTCGCAATTTTCTTCCCCGTGAATTAATACAAGGTTCCCGGTTGGTGAGGTGACTTGGATTATTTTTCGGAAACAATCCACCTTGGCATGAAATCGGGACAACCAATCCATGCCAATTATGATTTCAAACTCACCCATCTTCATGGGTATAAGGTCGATTGGGAATCTTTCATCGTTGATGGTGATTTTACATCCTCGGCAAACATCAAGGACTATGAAATGTTGATTATCGCCTACCTCTACTTCAAGTGGGATAGGTAATTTTGTTAAGGTGAATGAGGGGTGTCGAGTGAGCTTATGTGAAATAAATGATCTATTCGCACCGGTATCATATAAAACTTTCACTCGGATAGAATTTAACATGAATGTACCTGTAACCACACCCGGGTTGTCTTTGGCTTCTTCGGCCGTGAGATTAAAGGATCGGGCATGAGCCCTTATTACTTCAGCTTTGACTTCGGGCTTAGCACCCGTCTTGCTCGACTCTGGACACTCGGAATTTTTGTGGCCCGATTGATAACACTTGTAACAAACATTAGCTTTACCCGGGCAATTTGAGGCTACATGGCCAAGCTTTGAACATATGGGGCAAGCTTTGTTTTTGAAATAGCATTCGCCCTTTTGCCCTTTCCCACATATATTACATGCACTAGTTGACCCGGTCTTGGTTCCAGACTTTTTGGGTGATTTGGCTACCCTTGGCTTTTTGGACGGGCCTGGATTCGCTTCCACCACTTGCCTCTCACCCCGTTCCATCTGTCTCTTGAGTTCCGATTCCCGTTCCCGGGTAGCATTTATAATGTCGTTCAAGGTGGCATATTTGGTGTGTGGGGTCAAGAATTCCCGATATTCAGCTCCGAGCATATTGTAATTTTAGTAGACCCTTTGGGCATCAGTTTGGGCCAAATCCCCTCAAAACTTGAGTTTATCAAGGAGCAATCCAGTGATTTTGTCAATTGTTTCACCTTTGTGCCTCATGTTCATGAATTGATCCTTTATTTGGTTAATCGCGACTTGAGGGCTATGATGTTCTAGAAATTGTGCCTTGAATTCTGCCCAAGTGATAGCTTTAACTTGTTCCGGGGTCATGCCCACTTTTCTGACGTCCCACCATGCTTTTGCAAGCTCGCGAAGTTGACCCGTAGCGTATGCCACTAGATCTCGAGCTTCACAATCGGTGCGGTCAAAGATGTCCTCCATATCGGAGAGCCACCTTTGACATGCTATAGGATCTATCGCCCCATCATAGGTGCTTGGATGGCATGCCTTGAACTTGTCGTATGGACAGATCTTGCGTGGGGTTTTGTTTGCCCCTCTTTCATTGAACTTTTCCTCAATAACGCCTAGGAGAGTATTTTGAAGCTTTTCGAGGAATTGGGGAATGCTAGCTTCTATTGCTCTCCCAATTATCTCTTTGACTTCACCACGAGTAACTGGGCTTGTGTCACTTGTCGCCTCTTCAGCCATTTCAAGCTGAAAGGGATTTCAAATAGTTTAGAAGCATTCTAACAATCATGTTTAATATGCTCCTCACATGTTAATTGTTTGCATTCTTAAGGATGTCCTTGCGTTTTCTCCCAATCCGGTTCAGTTAGGCCCATAGCCTACTTTGACCGTGACATTGGTGCATTATGTTTAGGTGCTTACCGCACTTCTCGCGTTTGCACTTGATTGACACATGTTCAATCGTGTGGTCACGTGTTTAAGGAATATGTGAGTAACTAAGGGAATGAATTTCTTACTAGGTTTGAAGATCAAGCTTGAATCTAACGCATACTTCCGTCAACCTGGGGCTTTGATTACCAGTTATAACAACCATTTTCATAAAATACATAGTTTTTCCTTAATATTTAGATACCAAGTAAATCGGGTTCATTAACATTAATCACGTGGATTTTACAATTATCATGACACTAGTCCGCGTTTAATAGTCTGACTAGATTACATCAAAAGCGAATAATATTGTTTGAACCCGAATACAAAATATAAGTGCGGAAGCTTGATTCTTTAGTATACGCTTGATTCATCAAAAGAGAGCTTGATCGTTACCGTTTCGGTTTCCTTCAAGAACCTAAGGTTTTTGACACACGAAAACCAACAAAATACATAAATCAAGATTAGTGAGAAGATGACTCGTGTTTTAAAAAAAACATACTACATAGTAGTAGAAACGGTGAACTAGAACGAAGCCCAAAAGAGCCTCCCACTAGCCGCCGCCAGCTACAGCCTGCAAGCCACAGGCTACGGCTGGCTGCAGCTGCAAAAATGCCGTTATCAGCAGCTGCTGGCTGCAGTTCTGCAGCTGCTGCCTGCTGCTGTTTGTTGTTCTGTTTCAGCCGTAGGCTATGGTTCGAAGCCCTGGCCTACGGCCAATCACTTTTGTAGGGACCCAACCAGAAATTTTTATAAAATCTTGGTGCTTAAAGACCTTGCAACAAGGGTATAAACGCAGCCACGAGTACACTTGTTTGGCTGCGAAAATAATTAAGCTTTTAAAACTTGATTCATGGCGTAACAACAATTTAATCCCAACCATTTACCAAGACTATCAAGACAAACACTATGCTCAAACAGGTCGTCTTATCCTTTACTCGACAAGGCGAGCCTAAGGTGATACTTCCCCTTTTATTTTTTTTGTTTAACATATACATAACCAATACAAGACTAAGCATCATAAGAAATAAAGTCATAGTGCGTCTTACATTATTCCGGGCCCTTCAACTTCAAGTTTGAGCCACCCTTGCCTCCCGAGCCTTCCGACTTCACACCTATTCTATGTTTCATACACATAGGCGTTTAGTCTCATAAGTTCATTTGTGCACATTACCATGTGTCTATACTCAAGATGAGATTACATATTATATTTCAAGTTTCTGCCTCATGCTTAACACACACAACATTATGTTTTCCATTTAAGCATTTAGTCAAGCACCTTGTGAGCATTACTCTTACTAGCCTAATTTTAAAGATTCCATGTCCTTTAACCTTCCCATTACACGATTTCTCATTGTCACCTAATCCAGGTTTCATTTGCACACATAAAAGTAATACTAACATACATATGTGCAAGATTCATCATGTGTTCATGTGTTTCATAGTTAGATAAAAGAAACCCATTTCTTGTAAATGTTAAAAAGTAAGTAAATAACAAATATTTGCAATTTAATCATCCAACTATGTTCACAAGCATATGTAAGGTCCCTAGTCCCTAAGGCATCCCTAACCATGATTAATTTTGTATTTCATACAACCTCATAAAACCATCATCTCCTCAATTCGAGAGTCTTTGACAAATTAGATAAAACCATAGTTACCGTATGATGTCTTGTGCTCTAGATGATCAAAATTTCCAACATGCATTGGTAGATTATTGATGTTTAGAGGCTGAGTTGTCTAAAACTTGAAAGAGAACGTGTGTGTGTGTTTTTTGGTGAGAATGTCGAGTTCCAGGAGGAGGAGAAGAAGTTTCTCCTCTTGTCCCTTATTAACCCATAGTTCAAGTTTACTGAATGACAACATTAGCCCCTCATTTTTAACACAAGGACTTAATTGTTAATGGTCATATTTTATATTCTTTTTACTAGTTCGGGTCATTGTTCAGTTTATCGGAGTTAACGGGATTCGGTCGTTCATTACTGTTTTTTCCTTTAATCGCATTTCAATTAGGTTAGATTATTCATGCTCGTGTGTTTTTAGCCGTTAATTATGTTAATGGAAATTCGGGGTGTTACAAATACCTCATTCTAGAGGAATAAATGTAAACCTGAGTTGGCTAACATACCATGTCCCATGTCCATTAGGGTCATGATTCTTCTCTCAGCTACACCATTCTATTGAGGTGTACCTGGCATGGTGTATTGGTTCACAATCCCATGGCTTTTACAAAACTTATAAAATGGGTCAGGGGCTTGACCCACATCAGTATGTCTACCATAATAATCGCCTCCTCTATCTGATCTAAAAACTTTTATCTGACAATTTAATTGCTTTTCAACTTCAGCTTTATAATCTTTAAAAGTTGTTAGTGATTCAGATTTTTCCTTAATAAGATACAAGAACATGTAGCGAGAATAATCATCAATAAAGGTGATAAATGATGTATGTCTAGTTATGCCAACAATATTATAAGGACCACTAATGTTAGTGTGAATGAGTTCTAATAGAATAAAGCTCCTTGTGGCACATTTCTTATTTGCTGATGTCATTTTGCCCTTAAGGCATTTGAGACATGTTCCAAAATCATCGAAATCAAGAGAGGGTAATACCCCATCCTTGACGAGTCTGGTTAACATTTCACGTGAACTGTGGCCTAAACGTTGATGCCCCAACATAGATGAAGTTTCTAAGTCTCTCTTGCATTTCTTCTTTGTCAATGATTCATTAATATTATATGATAACAAAGACTTGGAAAAATCATCATCTATTTCTAACTTATAGAGATCACCATCCAGAAAACCATAACCATACACTTGAGAATCATAAGTAATAGTAAGTTTGCCATGACCTTGAGAAACGACAAAACCGTCCATGTCTAACTTTGGTCAAGATATAAGATTTCGAGTAATATCAAGAATATATAAGGTATCATAAAGTGTAATACATAAACCGGTTTTCAATTTTAATTCTAATTCTAATGTCCCCCACGGCTTCGACAATAAATGTCTTTCCATTCCTAACGTTAAGTGTTCTATGGTTTCTTGCCAGCTTCTGGATTGTACGAAATCCCTTAGTAGAATTGGTTGCATGAACCATAGAACCAGAACCAAACCACTAAGTATTAAATGGACAATTTAAATTAAGGGACTCAAGTTTCATGAAAAGATGATTACATTTCTTAGTCAGTCACTGCTTAAATTCTGAGCAGTCCTTTTGCTTATGTCCTTCTATCTTACAAATCTTGCAAAAAAACTTGCCTTTAGTATTAGAGTTCTAATGGCCAGATGAGGTACTAGCATCATTTCTCTGAGTTTTAGAAGTTTGATGCTTGTTAAATTGCCTCTTCCTCTTCTTTGGATTAGCATCGTCAAGTAAGCAGCTTTAGGTTTCTCCAGCTTCATACGTTCATCCTCTTGCACGCACATAGCAACCGATTCCTGCATTGTCCACTTTTCCTTCTGTGTGTTGTAGTTGATCTTGAAAGCATCATAAGCAGAAGGAAGCGAAGTCATGATGAAATGCACCTAGAAACTGTCACTAATCGCCATTTATAATCCCCTAAGCTTATGCGCCATGTCGTTCATCATCATCATATGCTCACGAATACCACTTCTCTCGTCATACTTAGTAGTCACAACTTCAGAATAAGAATGGAAGCATACGCTTTTGTAGTTCCTTTGAATTGTTTTTCCACAGAAGCCAGATATTCCTTAGCAACTTTTGAGTGTGGAATAGATCATCTGATCTGATAGGCACACTAATGGAATTCTTGACAAACATAAGAAACATTCGGTCGCACCTCTCCCATTTCTCATGCACCATTTTCTCAGCAGTAGTGCTTTTCTTAGTGAATTCAGGGGAGCATCCTCTCTCAGTGCCTAATCGAAATCCAGTAATGCTAAAGTCAGCATTAGAGAATCTTTTAGGTAGAAACGTTATCACTAGTCAAGGGTGTGATGCCGCTGTTGGGAGCTAATAGTTGAAATAGATTAGAATAGTAAGATATTTATTTATAAAAGAACATAGAGTGTCTTTAGGGCAACTAATTATCTAGGGCAGGCAGAACTAAAGACCATTATACCAATGAAGTTGTGATAACCTATAACACCATATTAAGTCTACTTAAATAACATGCTTTCGCTTTGGCTATGTGCTATTTATTTAAGTATTTTAAGTTGCAAACAATGAATGTAACACATCACCTTTGGGCAGAGAAGTGAGACATTCAAGGTTTTAAGGCAATACACTTAGTTCACCGACATAATCTGTAACACATCACCTTTGGACAGATATGAAACCTTATGAAAAAATATGTGAACAAGCTATAGTGCTTAACAAGACTTAAAATGAAGCTCTAATATGACACATCACGTTTGGGCAGAAGTGACACGTAAAACATTATTTTAAGTTAAGCAAGGTTTGGAAAAATAATGTTTTGAAAAACTTGATACATTAGGTTTTATCAAAATCCATTTATCTAATGGCAAACTACCCGTTAGCGCGGATCGAACTCCCATAAATCACCATTAATCAGGTTTTAAAAAATCTGTTTTCCGATTTTAATTCTAGATCTAATGGAAAACAAACAGAACTGATTTAAGCAACATCGCTATGATACTACATGTTGGTCAGTTATGATTGTATGTAATGGAAAACATGTAAATAAACATGTGCTTGATTAGATTGGTAAGACCTGAAACATATGATGTTAGCGTATTAAAAGACGACATTTTTGTCAATGCGACCAGGTTCCCTTTAGGGTGTGTGATTATGATGGATAATGAGTTCTTGAAGAATTGTGAGAATGAGAAAAAGGGACGAGATTATGGTGTTTCGTTAGCTTTTTGTAACCCTAAACTCTCTAATAATCTCTTTAATAATACAATGGTCTGATACGCACTGTCTAACATGATGTGTGGTGACCTTAAAGGTTGTTAAAAAACCTGGCAGTTAGACGTGTATAGAGTTCATTGGGAAAGCATAAATGAAATAGAGAAGCTGTTAGTTGTAAAATGTAATAAGGTCAGAAATGTAATAAAAATAAGTAGAGGGGGTAAAAGTGTCAAAGAGTAAACTTGTTTAGAAGTTAGTTAAAAGTAGTTAAATGGAGGGAAAGTCTTGTATTAGTAGGAGTATTGGGATATTGTAACAATTAGCTATGAATTGAATAAGAATTCCCTCTCTGGTTTCTCTCTTCTTTAATCTCGTAGCTAACAATTGGTATTAGAGCGTCGATTCTCTCGACCTCAATACCGGTTTCCCTAACCGTTTTAACTGTCAACAACCACTATCAACCACCATACCTTCCGCCATAACCACCAAACCTTCCGCCATAACCACCAACACCGTCGTCTTCTCCGATCATTTCCATCATCTTCTTCATTCATTTCTTTCATCTAATCACTCGTTTTTCTTTCTAAACACCCTGTTTTCATTTCTAGCCTGATTTTGGTCGATTATGATTGAAATCACTCCATTGATTGATCAATTAGTGCTCAATCAATTCTTGTGAATAGATCAATTCGTGATCTGTTTACTCCTAATCCATCAATTCAATCAATTACTTACTAAGTCTACAATTGTTCTTTCTAAACATGACAACAACAAGAAATCAAAATCTTGAACAGAAAATTCAAGAACATGATGCTACCTTGAGCAGATTAGAGACAGCTGCTGGTCAAAACTTGATAGAAATCGAAGGATTAAAGTCTTTTGCATTAAAGAACGCTGAAAAACTGCAAAAGAATGTTGAGAATTTGGTTGCCATTAAAACTCAGATGGAAGCTCAAATGAATGAGATTTTAAAGACAATACAGAATCAATATTTGGAAAATAATCGATCTAATAATAATAACCATAATGATAATAATAATAATAATGTGATTAATAATCACAGTTACCTATAAAAATCATAATAATAATAATAATAATATGGTTCTTAACAGTCAAACAAATGCTGGTATGAATCATAACACCTATTACAATCAATTAACCATGATTGAATTTCCCAAGTTTGATGGGGAAAATGTTGAGGGCTGGCTTTGCAAGGTGGAACACTTCTTTGCAATAGACCAAACCCCTGAATCATTGAAAGTAGACATGCTATTGTTCATATGTATCACATAGCATTGATGTGGCATCAGCCATTTGTGCAGTCAAGGGGAGGAAATATTGATGGCATGAGTTGGTCTGAATACAAAAATGCAGTAGTTGCAAGATTTGGTTTATTATTAAACCAAGATGCAATGGGTACCTTGGCTTTTATAAGACAAACAAGTACACTTGACAAATTAAATCAAGAATTTGATATGGCATTGACTCGTGTAACAATTTGTGATGAGTATGCTGTTAGCCTATACCTAAGGGCTCTAAAACCTGAAATTGGCTATCAGGTCAGAATGTTGAGAAAAAAAGAATTTGCCTGAAGCCTATTTGTTAGCCAGAATGCAAGATGAGGCCCTCATTGCAATCCAAACCTCACAACCTAAATAAACAGGAATACCTATAATACTCGTAATAATAATAAGCCATTTTCCACAACAAACACTAACAAATTATCTCTATTACCCAACCCTAAACCTATCAGTGCTAAGAAATGGACTCTCACTCATAGGAAATAGAGGAAAAACGGGCAAAAGGGGGAATGTTTTGGATGTAATGAAAAATACTCCCAAGGACATGTTTGTAAAAATAAGCAACTCGTCTCAATTGAAGATAATAATGAAGAGGTGGAGTTGGCAGAATTGTTGGATCAAGATTTACAGGATCAAGAACCCAAGATTTCACTACATGCTATGATGGAGTACCTTCCTATTCAACATGCAAGTGAAAGAGTCAATTGGTACAAAAACCTTGCATATACTAAATGATTCTGGTTCTACCCATAATTTTCTAAATGAAAGTCTAGCCAAGAAAATGAGATGTCCAATCAAAGAAATACCTGAGGTAAGTGTAACAGTTGTTGATGGGAACAAATTAAAATGTACTCAGTTGTGTAAAGATTTTCAATGGATGATGCAAGGCATCTGGTTCAAAACTGATGTCATCTTAGTCTCTTTAACTAATTATGACATGGTTTTAGGGGTTCAATGGTTGCAAACCCTGGATGACATAATGTGTAATTTTAAAAAGTTGACCATGAGATTCAAGGTTAATGATCAATGGCTGGGACTAAAGGGAATAGAATCCAATAAAGTCAAGTTGTGTTCTGTTGAGAAGATGGAAGATCTATTGAACCAAGAAGGAGTTGTTTTAGCACAAATGTTTAGTATACAATCATCATCTAATGGTTGTTATCCAACATGAGACTAAGATAGGAAATGAGAATCAGAATGAGGCTTTGCAACAACTGTTAAAGAAATATGAGGATGTGTTTGCAGTTCCTACTGGTGTTGCCACCAAAAAGAAGCTGTGACCATAGAATTGTTCTAAAGGATGAAATGGCACTATTAACCAAAGAGCCTATAGATACTCTGCTGGTCAGAAAGATGTTTTAGAGGGTCTTACCAAAGAACTGCTGGATTCTGGGGTGGTCAGAAACAGTCAAAGTGCCTTTGCATCCCTAGTGGTTCTAGTAAAGAAGAAGGATGGAACTTGGAGGTTCTGTGTAGATTACAGGTAGTTGAATGAAGCCAATGTCAAGGACAGATTTCCCATTCCACTCATTGAGGAGTTATTAGATGAGTAGGTAGGGCTTCAGTAATTTCTAAACTGGATTTGAGAGCAGGTTATCACCAGATTAGAATGAATGAGAAGGACCTCCACATGACTGCCTTTAGAACTCACCAAGGTCTATTTGAGTTTGTAGTTATGCCCTTTGGGCTAACTAATGCACCAGCTACTTTCCAAGCTCTAATGAACTAGACATTTCAGTCTCTAATGAGGAAGTCAACACTGGTTTTCTTTGATGATATTTTGGTTTACAGCCCAACTATGGACCAACATCTCCTAGACTTGGAACAAGTATTAATTCTTTTAAGAAAGAACTATTTAGTAGCTAAAAGGTCTAAGTGCTCATTGGGGGTCTATAGTTGAATTTATGGGGCATATAATTTCTGGTGCAGGGTGCAAACTGACCCTAATAAATTGTGGCTATTAAGAATTGGCCTGCCCCTCAAAATCAAAAACAACTTAGAGGGTTCCTTTGTCTAACTGGTTATTATAGAAGGGTTCATAAGGATTTTTGGTGGTCATTGCTAGACCTATGACAGATTTGTTAAAGAAGGATTCTTTTGTTTGGAATAAATTAGCCTAAGAAGCATTTGACAAGTTAAAAGTAGCCTTAACCACTGCCCCTGTTTTGGCTTTACCAGACTTTAATAAAGTCCTTGTCATATAACTGATGCTTCTTCCAAAGGATGGGAGCAGTCTTATGTGGAAGGTCACCCTTTGGCCTTTGTGAGTAAGGCCTTGTCTATAAGACAACAGAACCTTCCAGTATATGAGAAAGAGTTGCTGGCCATTCTCATGGCTGTTAAGCAGTGGCACCACTACTTAATAGTTAAGAAATTCCTCAAAAAAACATATCACAAAAGCCTCAAATACCTACTCACTCAAA
>JAUTDX010001134.1:0-24834 GCA_030844895.1 Ambrosia x helenae | reverse complement strand
CTGTGTTAGAATAGCTTGAACATAAATTTCTATCTTCCTTTGTTTTCCAGCAGTGTCAACATTCTATTATAATCATTTGCACCATTCAATGGTCTTAACCCAAAGTCTAAATCGTCACCTGGAACTTTAAAATAATACCTAAAAACTGAAATACTATGTCTATCTGAATACCCAAGTGCTAATACAATATCATTCAACATTGTTGGAACATTACCATCAACATAATCAATATATGCCACTTTACCTCCCACATATCTACAATCTGGAAAATCAGTCAGCTGACCACCATAATGCAATTCCACTGAAAAAAGCTGGTGATTGTTACCTGAAAACAAAAAAAAATGTATTCATCATGTTGAGCAGAGGTGATCGTGTGGAGACTAATATATTGAGCAGAGATGAAGACGACCAACAATAAGCAATAATAACTTTACGATATTCAAGCAGAGGGTTGAAATCAGCACCCTTGTCTCGAAACTTCCACATTTTTTAGCAGAGATGAAGACGACGAACGATGTATGATCAGAGAGTTGAAGAAAATGAAGAAGTAAAACCTTAGGGTTTTTTACTGGGAATAAAATTGACTGAATAGGGTTCAAAATGGCTCTTTAAAACGTTTTGACATGAATGGACGAAAATACCCCTCTGACTTAACTGAGTTTTTCATCCTCGGTTAGAAACTCAGTTAAAAATGGTTCATTTGGCACTTTTCGAAACTTGAGGGGTGGTTTTGGCAAAAAATTCAAAAAAAGTGACCAAAGTGGCAAATTGGGTCAAACCACAGGGGCCATTTTGGCATTTAACTCATAATTAAAAAAAAAAAAGAACAAGACACAAGAACAATGGAGTGTAAATTATTGAGTTGGGCATATGATCGAACACCTTTCCTACCATTTGTCCCCACAAAATTAAAGTATGGCCTTATGGTGGTGGTCCATATCCGGGCCCTTCTTTCACCATAATCTACCCAACCCAACCCCTTCCCCTTCTATCTTCATTCCACAGAATCAATCAAACCATCATTAACCTTTTCCTATTCTTTCTTTCTTTCTTTTCCCACACCATGAACCCACCATCAAAAACCGAACCTTTCTTTGATGAACAAGAACAACCACCACCACAACCGTCGCCTGTGACGGTGCCCAGGCGGTCGTCAACCAAGGACCGCCACACAAAAGTGAGGGTCGTGGCAGAAGGATACGAATGCCGGCTACATGTGCTGCTAGAATCTTTCAGCTGACTAGAGAGCTTGGTCACAAGTCCGACGGTCAAACCATCCAGTGGCTGTTACAACACGCTGAACCTTCCATTATTGCAGCCACTGGCACCGGCACCATCCCCGCCATCGCCACCTCCGTCAACGGCACCCTCCATATCCCCACCACCACCACCACTGATCGGAAAAGAAAACTCCCTCCTGATTTTGACATAAACCAACACCAAAACACTAACCCAACCACTGTTTTAGCTCCTGTTATGACCACCACATCACACCACCCTCAATCTTTAATTCCTATATGGGCCATACCCATCAATGGAACGACATCGTTTTTGGCGTTTCAACCACCCACTACTACTCCATTTATATCCTTTTTAACCACCACCGGAGACCAAAAACCAATCCCAACAAACCCCACCACCGGAAACTCCACGTCAGCTCAACCGGTGGAGATATTCCGACGAATCTCGAAACAAAAAAGGAGTTTTGTTTCTTTGAAGCAATCGTCGAACACCTTCCGAGCAGTAACCAACAACGGTTGCTTAACTTAAACAACTTGTTTTTTTTAATAATATTATTAATTATTATTAATATTTTGTTATGGTGAAGAAGGTGAGCACGTGAGAGAAGAGTGGGGTCCAGAAGGTGGGCAGGGCAGGCCATGGGTGTAGGGTAAATGTATGTATGTTGTTATATGTGGTAGGACCATACACTAAGTGGACCCATGTAATGGACCACTTGGGTAGACTATAGGCCGTCATATGGCCCACCTGGTTCATTTATGGGCCAATAAAAGGGGGTCACATTAGCGTGCTTGGAGTGGACCTAACTCTCTCACGTGTCTCAACTGGGACGGCTCTATCACACTTTCTAGGGTTTTGACACGTGTAGGTGTCTCATTGGTTCTCTCTCTATATTATTTATTTTTAGTCATGTTGTCATGTAGATAGATGAAAGATATTATATCCATCCCCTGTATTAACGATTTTAATGTATGATGTTAAGTATTTTATACCATAATTTATTATTTTGTTAAATACTTAAATTATACATGATCATGATGATGATAGATGAAAGATATCAAACGCGTTATATCAATTGATGTTAAATAACTTAAGAGCGGTTTAATTCGCGATAACAAACTACTCTTTGAAATTTGTAAAGAAGGGTGAGATTCCCTAATCATATAGGAAGACAAGACAACTCTTGGTTCATTCCCACCAAAAAGATTGATGTTTCCTTCATTGTTTGCTATTAGTAAATAAAAATAACATAAAAAAAAGAAAAAAAAGGAAAAAAAAACAATAGCTATCTACATAAAATGACAATTTTGACCAAGTTTTCACACAAATAGTCATTGGACTAAAATTTTGAAACCAGTGTATAGATGTCTGAATGGAGAGTTAAATGGTCATATCCAAAAAAGTTGACAAGCACGCCATTTTCATGGTGGAGCTCACGTTTAATCATCTGAGTAGTTGCTCACAGCGCCAATTCAACTTTTAATGCAAAAACAGCGCAAAAATATCTATTTTAGGTCATGTCATTTGGGATACAACATGTCGATGTGACGATTTTGGTTTTTGCTTATAACTTCATATGGTTATTTATAACAATCATATTCTGTTTTTTAAAAAGGTTTATTATTTTCATAGTTTGCCAAAAAATGAATTATAAAAGAAGCATAAAATAAAAGTGTTAATAGTCACCTTTAACATTTTTGTACCATTGATGAAGTGGGACCATTACGATGCTTTTCTGGGTCTTAAGTTTTTTCTTATTAAATGTCGGTTTGGTTTGACGAGTAAAACCTTCTTAAACAAAGGTAGAGTGGTAGACACAACCTATGAGTCTGAAGAGCTTAATACTTCCAATGTGAACTAGGCTATTTGGTAATCAATCGGCCTATAACTCTTCTAGCCAAGAAATAAGATAGGTAATCGTTTGATACACATTGGACTATGAGATTTTCAAAAGCTTAGGGTTTTAGTTTTACTCAGTGAATAACATTAAAAAACTATCAATTTGATACTTGTTTTAATAAAACTTATTATGCGCATCATTACAATATATTTTAACATATAGATATAGGTTACAGTCAATGGACCAGAAATAAAAATAACAAATTGGAATTTATTTTGCATAAATAAATGACTTATAAATACTAAAGTGGTCCACAAATATAATCAACTAACCTTATTTTATTATGAAAGTAAAAAAATAAAACGGACCGTTTTATTTTACGTTACCTATGTACATCGTAGTGGGCCTCGGATATACCGTTATAGAAAAAAATCAATATTTTAATCTTGTTTTTAGATATTTCTACAATAATACAAAAGATAAGGGCGAAGCTTAATAAAAGTTGGGGGTGTCCGATCTCTCATCTTTTTTGGTTTAGTAGTGTAAAATTTTCACGTTTTTGTCTGAAAATTTTGTATATATTGAGTCCGAACCCTACCGATTTGAATTATATTGCGTAAATTTGAGTCTCGTGACTTTCCGCTCCCACCGTCATAAAATTCAAGCTTTGCCACTAACAAATGATGACAAATTCACATTGGTTTTTTGGAGGCGAACCGGATCAGGATAAACAATTTGGGATACGTTACGTTTTGGGTGATGTGTAATATTCTGTGGTGGATTATATATATATGTAGCCAGTAACCTGCTGATTATTGGGTTTTGATAAAAAATTTCATTTGGCTATTAAAAAAAAGGGTATGAGTATAAAGTGTACATCTTACTTTGCATTTCACGAAAAAAAAAGTAGATATACACATGAAACATGAAACTAAACAAAATGTTTAAAACCCATACTCAATTGTAAAATCATGTCTTCATACATGACCCAATACTTGTTGATTATTTGTTGGGTAATTACCCGTCGTATATCGGACAAACCAGCGGGTATCGGGTATAACCCATTAGGTTGTTAAAATATACCCATTGGGATGCCGAATACATGTTTTTACTATTATAATTATTATATAATTCTTTTATAAACTAAAATATACATTACATATATATAAGTTTTATCATAAATAAATGATAACTTTATAAATTTTAAATAGTATTGCCAAAAAATTTATTGCCAAAAAATAAAAAAAATTTTGAAATAATATTGCCAAATACATATTTCAACAGAAAATTTATTTATTCACATAATGAATACACTAAAATAACTCACTAAAACAAAAATATAAAAAAAATTCCGGGTGTATGATCAGGTAACCAGGTTTGTGATTTTAGGTAATCGAGTCGGGTCACCTAATCCCATACCCGACCCAAACCCGTCAAAATTTTTAAAACTAATCTCATAACCGGTCCATACCCGTTAGGTATTGGGTATACCCGTCCCATACCTGACGGGCTCAGGTTATTTTGTCATCTTTGTCTGAGTGTTTTGTTTAGCGGCCAACGAAATAATATTATTATCGCCAACAACGTAGCAAGGAGCTAGACTAAAACACCATACACCCAACAAGAGCTATCAAAAACATACTACAAGAACCATATTAAACATCTTCTGAGTTTTAAATTTTTTCTTGAAGAATCTTCAAGTGTATGTTTAATTATTATTATTTTTTTGCATGAAAACGCGATTTCTTAAAAGTTAGTCGTAATGTAAAATCGCATGAAATTACTAGTCACTTGGATTCATAAGAAAAGGATGGATGACCTTGTTACAGATTAAAGCAGCCTTTGACCCACAGTGTGTTTAGCCGAAATTAGTAGGGGATAGAGAAAGGGTTCGTCTGGCCCTAACTAGTTCGGTTGTGGACGCGTGAGTAGCACGGCACGAACGAGGTTTCAGCGCCGTGCTCACGCACAGTCACAACAGCCCCCACGCGAACAACCCCGGCGCGTTGGTCGCGTGGGTTAACGGGCGAAAGTGAACTTTGGTCGCACCGGTGCTCACCCCCAGCCACAACGAGGTCAAGTGACCGGATTACTTGATAGCCATGTTGGTGGCTCGCGCCTGGTCGCTCGCTCGCGCGTCACAACGGACGGCCTGATGGGATACACGGACCAAACCAAACCAAAACTGAAACCTGAATTTTCGTGGGATGTCAGAATTTGCCGCCCCCTAGTTCTAAAGTTATATTGTTTTTGAAAACTTGATGTATACATGAAGACTATAGTAAAGATGACCAGACTCCAGACATGTTGATTGCAATTATTGAATGATAAACAGCACCTAACTGAAATGGTTTATCTATAATAATATTACATGTAGATACAAACAAATATCCATGGATCACCACAACAAGTTAATGAAACATCATTATGCCATAAAATTGTTAGGTAACACTGAACTACTGAAGCTTATATATTATATGTACGCCTCTTAAACATACATACCAAACTTTTAATGATACTTCTAGTTTGGAAAACATCACGTACCACGTTTCGCATGTCTCAAGAACCTGACATGTACGTGTAACGTGTTTGGGCTCCTACCAAAAGCTCGATCAGCTTCGCTGCAGAAAAACACGAAGATAACAAACCTTAAATGATTTTTTCGTGAAATGGTAGTAAAGGACATGTGTTGCTGCACATTATCTGCACTAAGTAATCAGATGAAGCCGATGCCATAAACAAACCTGCGAGAAATCCAACAACGGGAACATGTTCCAATGTTTTCTCGGTACTTTCTAATCTTTGACTGAAACAAAAAAAAAAAAAAAAACAAAGTCAACCATTTTCTGAGTCAAAATCAATCCAGTTTCGTACCTCGTAAATGGACAGACATAAAAAAAAAGATGAATTTACAAACTCTACCGTGTGTATTTGCCAAAACATGGATCTCTCATAAGGTAAAGTGCCAACAACAGTTTTCGCCTTCTCAGCTGCGTATTATTCGAACCATTTGTCAAATGTCTAAAATATGCTTCAATTTTTTTCACTTGAAAACTTGCCATAACAAAGTTGTAGCAATATTTGGGAAATGATTTCCGAATGTATAAAAACTTAACGAAAATTTTACCTCATCCTTCTCAGAATCAGATAGATGAAGCTTCCTATCTTTTTGACCGCTCATTGATGACAATGTTGATGAACTCATCCCAATGAGGTCAATAGTCAAGGAGATGAACCATGGGAACCATGACCGAGGGCCGTATCTTCTTATTAATAGAACATAAACAAGCGGTCTTGCAATAAACATTACCTCTCCCATTAACATTAGTCCCCCGGGAAAGCCTTTTTCAGACAAGATACTCAAAAGGGTGTGCCTTTTTATATCGGTTTCTGTTACCACATAAGGACACTTTTTACATTTTCTTTACCAAAAAATTAGCAAATAAAACATAAGATTTTTTTTTTTTTTTTTTTGAAGTTACCAGGACGCTCGATAGTTGCACGTTGATTATGTTGAGGACTGTGAAGCCATGTTGGATTGGAAATCATCCTAGCGTTTTCACCAAACCTACTCAATGCAGCGAGAGCCCTTCCTTCAGGAGTGAAATGACCGTTTCGTCCCTTTTGTGACAATTGTATATGTGTTTGCTGTTGGTTTGCATCATTTGTATCTTTTCCATCGTTTATCGTCTCCCCACCATGCAATAGCACCTTGTAGTCGCTATTATGCAATAACGCTAGTCTAGCTAGTACCCTGATTGATATTTTGACATCAAAAAGTCAAACAGATTGATAAACAAACCAGGCTGTATATGCCTTAGTCATGGAAAGATTTTTATGCTAAAACGATGAAGAAATGTGCAGCATTGCTTACTTGGTGGCCTCTGTAACAGCGATGAAATTCCATTTATTATCATCACCGTAAAATTGTTGTGCTATAACTTCAACCAAAGTCTCCACGTCTTTCATCAAAGTCAAACACAAAGAGTATGGAAAAGAAGAACATTCCTGAGGTTTTGTGTGTGCGTTTGATGGAGTCGTTTCAATTATATGTTCATTGACAGTAGTTACTATACCCAACATCGACGTTACTGCACAGATAACAACGCAAAATGTCACAAGACTTTTAAATGTCAATATTTGACCTTTGTGTGTCAAAAGGCTGCTGGTTATGTAAGGGTAAACTAACACTCCCTAACACATTTCACAAAAGGTCTTTATGTTCTTGATTAAGATGTCCTTTTTGGCTACATTATGGATCTATTAGGTCGTTAAATAATCAAAGTTTTTACTTGTGAGGAAAACCAATTTTAACTTGAAGGGATATAAGTTTATAGGTGAAGAAAAGAAAGCTAAATGTTACCAAAAGTATGACACAAAACCTGCTTCTGGTACGATTTCCGAGTCAGCAAATCTCTCAGGAAGAAGCCAGGTCAATCCCTATAATTCAACAACATATAATCAAGACTAACATTGCTTATTGCTGAAATTAATAATAAGTGAAAATAATAATTGAGTGGACATACATTAGCAAGAGAGTCAAAGGAATGAAGATACTCCTTGTTCCTTCGAACCCATCTTTTATAAGCTTCCATAACTTACTTCCAAACTATCTGTGACTATTTTCTGCTCAAATTATTCAATCGCGGATCTCACAAGAACAAATTTGTGAAAAAAATGGAAAACCCACAACAACAAAGCACTCAAACAGGTTATTATTGACGGTTGAACGCAAAAACCCAACAGTTTAATCTTTAAACCGACCCACCTTTTTTTAACTATCAACTAATAAAAGTCATTGCCTACCTGGCTAACCCAATGGAAAAAGGTGACCATATAGGCCCTTAGGCCCTGATGCAGAGGGCGCTAGGTAGCCAAAACCTGCATCTCTAGTCTTGGGGAAAACCTGTTGACCGAAGACCCAGTTACGTAAAACCCACCAAATTGGGTCGGATTCAAATTTGAGAACGGAGGCTTTCAACACAAATCTTTATTTCCCTTTCAATATCAGTTGAGCTAAAGTTCATTGGCTTAAAACCGACCCAATTATTTTCATTTGAGAGAAAACAAATTATAAGGACTTTAGTTCAAATCTTTTTTTTAATAATTGTTTCATGTATATATAATAAAAGATTGAAAAAACATTGAAACAAACATTTTAGTGCTCAACATCCACAAACGAGCATTGATTTTTTGATGTTCAACGATAATAATAAACAGAATGACGTCTCAGAAGATGACTAGTGTTCATTTTTAGGCACCAAATGCGCGACTCATAGGCCACGTGGACATGCTCATATAAGCGGCAATACAATTTTTCTGACGTAAGCGGTTAAAATGATTTTTTTAAATACTAAAGAAAGTTATTAACATGCTAAAAAACGTTATAACATATTTTATAGCATTAACATGGTTTAAAAAGATTAATTTGTATATTATTTGTGTGTTAACTATTATACCAGATAAAATCGACTGTTTTAGAGCAATGCCAATGTTAGTCTAGTAAGAAGAAATTATAGGTTCAAACATAGAAAATGATGTATAATTTAGAATTATTGTTGCAAAGGAGTAACATTACCACGTTAATTAAAAAATAATAACTGTTATAGTTCAACTTTTGACCGAGGGAGAGATTAACCAACCATGGCCACATCCTTTATTTATATGTTGAACTAGTGTTTTAGTTACTCGCGTTTCGCTGCGGGAGCTCCTGTTGCGTTGAGGGTTTGGTACACAGTAAAGATTGCGCTTGGCTGCGGTAGCTTCTGTTGCGTTGAGGGTTTGGTGGACATTAAAGATAACATTAAGTGACTGTTATTTTCGCGTGGGCGTAAAAAAATAGCTCACCACCCATTACCTTGCAGACCAGCCTTAATATTACACAGTTGGGTTTCTCATTGTTGAGTTGACATGGAGCCCAAACCCAAAGTATTCTAAAAATGGCAGCCCATTATTTGTTCACCTGGGCCACAATTTTCAATTATGACAGGCTTACTTGTGGGTTTTCAATTATGGCAGGCCCACCTTTCGTTTGGGTTGTTTGGTCTAATTTGGGCGGCTCGGTCAACTTTGGTCTCTGCTTTAGTTATTAGTTTAATATATGGAGCAAAAGTGTTAGGGCATGTGTAGTGGAGGGGCGTTATGGGGATTAAAATATTATAAAGTAATAGAAATGGCGTTATGGAAAAGATGGTGTAGTGGAAAAGGGCGTTATGAGGCTTTATAAATGATTGGGTAATCATTGCTTAATTATTGTTTTGTATTATTATTTTATTATTATTATTTATATAGTATTAAATTACAAGTTTGTGGTGCTTTATGACATGTACATCATGCCTCATGTTTTGTACCTAACACAAATTTATAATAATAAAATAATAATAATAAAAAATTAATCAGATGCATTTCTTCTTCTTCTTCGAGCCCCACCCAGACCCCCTCCTTCTATCACCTTCATCATCCTCCTCCCCTCCTCATTGTCCTCTACCTCCTCCCCTTCTCTCTTCATCATCAACATCTTAAAAAAATAAAAAAAATCCCAACGTTTAGATCTAATGTCCGCTGTGAGCATAACGCTGCAACCCATAACGCCCCCATAGCGCTCCGGGGGGTGTTCCCCGGCGTATGGGCCCCCCATAACGCTTCCACTACAGATGAACTTAGGGGTCACGTAGCCCAATAAGTAATCTCTAGGTGTTCAGTTCATTTTAGCAAGCACTCACTATTTATGTGTCTCTTCTAGAAGAGAATAATCAGAAAGCAGCAACCAAAAGAAAACAATAAAATAACTTTTTAAATCCTTTATTTATTTAAGGAAAACGTGGATTCAATACTAATAAAAAAAATTATTGAATGTACATAATGGCGAAAATATTAGTAAAAACAAACTAACAAGACGCTAGAGTCAAAGAACTTACAGTTGAATGACAAACTAACCAAAGAGCAAACTCTCATTCATCTCAACTGTTTTGTGAAACATTTGTAAGATTTAACAGTGACTTAGTATTAGTAGTATAGCATCTCATGTTTAACCATGTCTTTTAGCTTATGAATAATCTCCAAGTACAAATTTAGAAGATGTTATCCATGCCGACGAACACATGACGACAACTTAGCTAAGCGTCTAGTTGATTCCCATACGTATGACTAGTGCATATATGCACACTACAATATTATATCGATATGTATGTGGAGACATATATACATGATGCAATCATGTGTTTACATAAAGACTGTATAGAATGATAATACTAATAATAACAAAAAACAGTCTTACAGAGTTGAAACAAAGAATTTGGATTATTGTGATCTAAATTTACAAAACTGGAGAACAGAGAATAGTGAACAAATTTAACAGAAAAAAGGAGACATAAAATGTAGGTTTAGAGCATTTGCGTGGCTTTCCTAGCCTTTTCTAGTTCTGATACCACATCTCTAAGCTGTCCTTGTAAACTTGAAACTCTGAGTTCCAGCTCTTCTACGCTCCCTCGACCAACTGAGTGTTCATACGGTTTTCTGAAATGCTTTGAAAATGCTTTCAAAGCTTCCACTCCACAAACCTGCCCAGTAAATCATGTTTTTTGAATAAAACAAACAAAACACAAGACTGCAAATTATAACGCGGTTTATGACGGGTCAAGGATGGATTGGTCTTTTTTCTTAAAAGTTTCAGACTTGGTAAACATATCATCACTCTGGAATATCCAAAAATAGAAGAGAAGCATTCTGAGACTTACTTAAAGATCAATAAATTGAGGTAAAAATGTAGTGTGTGATATGGTGAGAAGTGGCGGATATAGAAATGTTTTTCAGTAGTAACGTTTTTCATTTTTTTCATTTTAGTAGCAACGTTTTCCAAATTTCGTAAAAAAAAAAAAAAAAACAATTTTTCCACTAATTTTCCACTACGCGCGCGAAGTTGAGCCGCAACGGACACAACACCTGCTTCTTCATTAGGTCCGCCCCTGATGGTGAGCGTTTAGTAATGATTGTATTCAAGGGTAGATTGGTCATTTTGCTAAAAGAAAGTTTCCTGCTTGCTAGACTTGATCACTAAAGATTGCAAAAAAGATCACATTTGATGGCCTGATACCCTTGAAGGATCAACCGTGATCATTCCGAGGGTAGATTAGTCATTATGTTTACAGTAAGACTTTCAACCTGGAAAACTATACCTCTTCTGGCAGCAAGGGCAACTTTGTAATATTGAAGTCGTCATACAACATGTAGAACTGATCTAGGTATTTTTGTTGCATTTTCATTCTAGCTTTGAGCAACTTTGATTCAACCCCTGATAAAAGTAGGAAAACGGCTTGTTATGGACAAACGTAAAAATGAAAAAAATGGGCGAGTAGCATGTCAAAACGGGTACACTTTCAGTACAAGTCGGGTAGGTGAGAACGGCCCAGAAACATTTGTGTTTCATTTATTTTCTTTAATTTTTCACAGTTGATGTTGTATACTATGATTAAGAAGCTTTATTATTGTAGTGATAATCTAACATTTGAAATGAACAATTTAAAAGGTACATAAACTTTGTTCCCATATGACCAGTATGAGTGAAGTATAGCCCAAATCGACCCACTTACCCAAAAACGGGTCAAAATTGCCACCTCTAGGCAAGCATAAAAAAAAATGTCAAGTACAGTATTTGTTGCAACATTTACAAGAATAAAGGTTATAACAATTATTTTAGATTTTAAGGCAATACTCGAAATAATAATTGAAAATTGTATTTATATGTACCTTCCTCATCGAAAAGCACCTGATTGATGATAATATTATGTGTATCTATCTCAAATTTAGTGAGTTCTTGCACCAATCTTTCTGTCTCATATAATGAGAGGAATTCCGGGATGCATACGCATACAAAAGTTGTCAAGTTCTATTAAAGAAGAAAAAAAGTTAAACCTTTTGTTTTGAATATTATAGAAAAAGAACTCAAAATGGTTACCGGATCTTTGAACTGTCTGTTGACTTGTTCAATCACGTCTTTCATGCCTTCGAGCCTTCCAAGGATTGCATCCTCACCAAACTCATCTCCAACACCAAACAAACGACCCATCTGCCATTAAAATGACAAAAACAAGTAAACTCATACAATCACTATTGATTATAAATATTCAGTTTGTAGCAGCTGCAGAAAAAGTTATTATCATATGGTAAAACTTAATGCTTCCTTAAATAACCAGAAATTCCCAAACACTCAACACGATCGGTACTGATTATTAAATGCATTCAAGAAACCAAGTTCTTAGATGAAAAACATAAGAAGAATGAGTATGAGAGAACCTGCTTTAATCAAACGGGTAACATAATAAAATAGTTAAAATGGCGATCGGGTCAAATGGGCTTCAAGTCACCCAAATTCTATTTTTATTGCATACAATCTCCTAGATGATTTTATTTAAAGATTTGGATATGATTCTAACAATATTGTTATTGTAATCATACTTAACACATTTACTATATGTAAAATGATTTAGCTATCAACTCCCCGTCTTTATGGGGGTGTTTGGATGTGTCTTACAACTTCTTACCTTCTCCTCCAAATCTGACTACTTTGAACCTAAATAATCAAAATTTCAGAATGAGGCTTACATCCGAAAACCCCAATATCTTTACGTTTGACCAGATTAAGTTCTATTTTCTTTTTCTTTTTTTTTTCAGAAATCTGCTTTCACAAGTTAAAATATATGTTTACAGAAGCAAAGAGAAAATACCTGACCCAACAAGCCACCAAATTTACTCTTTAAGCTCATTATTTTGGTAAGACCTTTCTCTAACGTTGTTGGGAATTGCAACAGCCGAAGTGTGTGTCCAGTGGAGCAGTATCAAAAACAATCACCGAGTAATCCATCGTTTGCACCAACCTTATGCACATTTGATTAAAAAGTAAAATTTATAACCTGGAGTACCCTTGATCTAAATAACATTATTATATACTGCCTACATTTCCCTTAAGGTGAAATAGCGTTATGTGAAACGTCTGATACAATGCCGTGTATTTGCTCATTGACCTTTATCACAAACTGCTGATATTAAGTTAAATCCACAAGATTGTTTATGATATCATTATTGCGATAAAAGTTGCCTATTTAATAAAATACTTTCTTTGAACTATCTTGTTCCATAAAACCTACAATTCTCATGGGTCACTTAGGAAGTAACATGTCACGAAGAGTATCGGTTAAAAGAAATCCACAATGCTGTCCAAAGTTGTTTTTTTACAGTGTCAATTGTCAAGGATACAATATAATGGGACTTATACTTGAAGCCTCAAGTAACCAAGTATCCAACTAGATTAACTGATAAAGCATTCGATTCCTGGATTGACACTAGTATACTAAATTTTGGTAGTTTTACTGGCTATTATCATGTTTTTATTATATTATATAAAAAGGGACTCTTACTTTAGCATCTCAGCGAAACTCATAGCTTCATCAATTCCAGGAATTGAATTTGCTAAATCTGACAAGAAACCGTCCATTCCTTCCGTGCCTTCTTCTCCTTCCTCCACATTAGGATCCACCTCCTAAAAATGAAAAAAATTATCACAAAATTAAAAAGTATACACTTGGCCAACTATCAGAATCAACAACATTTATCTATTTTAATCAATATTTATCTTGGACCTATGAGTATTTTTGTTGTATTATAGAGCATGCTTGGAAGTGTTATTATAGCCAGCTGTTCCATCAAATGCAGTGGTATACCTTATTTCTTTTTTACTGTCAACATTTATAACTTTAAAACAGTATAATTGAGTTACAAGTTTTATAACTTTTAGCTATGGCTCCATATGCTGTATGTTGTAGGTTGTACACTCTACACGTAAAAAGAAAAAGTTTTTGGAGCCGGCAGTTCTCGGCAGGAGCAGCCACTCTATCCCCTAGGACAGAAGAACTATTTGTCCTCCCCTCCCTCGTACCCTACCAATAGTTCTGCTATGAGTGAGATTTTACTAGTATATTTGTCGTTGTTTGTGTTTATTTTGGATCTATATAATTAGAAAATCATCATCATAATCATACCGAGTTCTGGCAAACACCAACATACAAAGCGACCGTTTCCATGTGTAGGTAATCAAATAATTAATACTAAGGAACATGTAGACAAATCAGGGGCGGACCTAGCTTGAAGCTAGGTGCCGCGTTCGTTGCTACTCAACTTCGCACGCGTAGTGAAAAATTAGTGGAAAATTTGTGTTTTTTTTTTTACGATATTTGAAAAACGTTACTACTAAAATGAAAAAAAAAATGAAAAACGTTACTACTGAAATTAATTTCTAGATCCGCCAAGACAATGCACATTCATCTCAATAATCAGTTCACCATTCCTTCTCTAAACCTGATTGATTTAACCCAAAAACCATTACAATAAAAAGATCCTAATAACAACTTTTACCCGAAAATGGTTACTCTGCTTTTCAAAACTGGCCACCTCTGTTAATACAAAAGCTGGTAAAAATTCCAAAAGAAACCAACAAAAAGAGAGGCAAGACTAACCATAGCATACAAATTAGTAAACCCATTGACCAAAGTAGGAGCCTTGGTGAACCTCTGTTGAAATGCATCGCTAAGATTATGAGCAGGGTCAGTCGAAATAATAAGAACAGAGGATCTAACAGAGGCCAAAAGAATCGAAAGAATTGAACTACACGTTGTTTTCCCAACACCACCCTTCCCTCCAACAAATACCCACTTCAAATTCTCCTGTTCCATTACGTTTCTAACCGTCCCTTCAGGCATGTCTTCTCTTCCAGCCATTATCCCCTGTTTTCCTCTGTTTTTGTTGTTTTCAGAAACTTGAGAAATTTGTGATGCGTATTCAAGGATTTGATTTGTGATTAGTTTGGGAGATGATCTGGGTAATAAATACGTGAAATGATTTTAATACGAAAGGTTTTGGATCGATTTGGCGATTTTTTAATTCGTCTGGAAATAACGAAATTTGGAGGGATTTAGGGTAAAAGATGAAAACTTTTTTATGGCATTTGTTAAGAAACAATGAAATTTGGTTATGTGTGATCTAATAACCATTGAATCATTGATGCATGCAAATATTAGGAGGCTTTATTTTTGTTTTGTTTGTAGCAAATGCCAATATAATGTGAAATATGATAGTTATTACTGTTTAAATGATGTATTTTCTTTTTAAAATATTGGTAGAATTAGAAGTTTAGTGGAGAGTTTATAAAATAATGAATGAGGATATGATTATCTGGTACCGAATACCGTATCGATAGATTTGGTACGGTGTTTGGTACTCGCTTTTTTTTTAAATTCGGTATCGGTATTGGTTCGGTACCAATACCATATACATTGTGTTTTCCAGAGTTCAATAATGGAAGGAAAGGAAAGGAAGCGGAAAGATTTGGTACTGTACTGAAAGATTTGGTGTCCACTTTTACATAAATTCGGTATGGGTATTTTCAGTAGGATACCGATCTCATCACTACTTTTGAACAAGTACAATTTGGGTTGGTTAGTTATGGGTCAGGCCGGTTGAACTAAGAAACCGGATCAATGGTTGGAGAGTTCAAAATTTTATTTGCTATTTTTGTTATTTTTCTTTCAAAATCTAATTCACTGCTGCAAATTTCATATTTTGTTAACATTGCAAATCCATGTAAAAGAATATAGATTAGTCACATTTTTTTTGTCTTGAATTAGCCTTACACACACACACATATATATGTATAATAATCTTTTGATAACTCATCCGGTTTTTTAAACTGATCTGAGTAAGTACTGATGAAAACATTGCACGAGTGAACAGCTAGAATTGTGATCAAAAGCATAATATTTCACAGATTACTAATGTCATATCAAAAGGGGAAACTCTTCTTACATAGTCATTCGTTACATACTTTAAACATTTTCCATTACAACCCATGTCATAATTATTACCTACCTTAAGATTGATATGTCACAAGAAGTGAGGATAAAACTAAACGGGTCGAGATTCCTTAGAAGTTATATACACATGTTTACTATTTACAATAACAGAAGTCTTACTAATAAAGAGAGTTGTAAGTGAAGGAAGTGGCTACAATGGTCGCAACGCAAATAACAAGCGAAGGAAGTAAGGTGATGTTCAAGAATTCACTCATACCCCAGTATCCTGCAAGCGTAATTGTTCCATCTGCAACCACTCGAGCAAGCGTCCCAGCTTCAGTTGATAGTAGCCCGCCATTGTAAGTCCCACGTGATAGGCGAGATGACATCACACGTGATAAGAGGGACAAGTTCACACCTATTAATGTAACAATACTAGATTCATCATGGTATTGTAGTACAGATAAACGACAAGCATTGTGTATTATTAATCAACTATATATAAGAATACAACGAGGATCTTTCGTCGTGACTAATGTATTCTATCTAATACAAGGTAGGTTTGTATGTACCTTCAAGAACTTCAGCAGAGACAAATGTTAGAAGAGCTGAGAAGATGTACTGAGGTGCCGAATAAGGGATGATCGTGTGAAAGCTTAAAACGATACCCAAGCATACCATTATCTCTGAAGCCAACAAAACTTGCCTGTATCGACAAGATATTTGAATAAATTAAAAAGATGAAACTTCAAATTTATGTAACTTGTGAAGTTTTGCAAGTTTTTTACCTTTCTTCAAACACATTGCTGATGTAGCTCCCAACAAAAATGCTGACTGGAAGAACAGTCAGCCCAAGAAACGCAAGAAACATGGCGACGTTGTTTGTTGACCACACAAAGTAGTATGATGTGATAACACTCGATTCAGCAAGTAAGATCTCCATAGCGTATTTGAGCATGAAGTATATAATCAATTGAACCTGTATAAGTGATAAGGTGTCAATATGTAGTTATTGAAATGAATCAGGCAACCCGTGGACGCCTTTTTTGTTTCATGATCTCAAGTTTTATAAAGGATATAAAAACCATAATATTAGAATGATAATCTAGTTATTAAAATGAACCTTGACAGATGGAGTAAGCAGCCGATACGCAGACATAATAGAAGTCACAGGCTGACGGTTATCTTCAGATAACTCATCACTAGGATCATCATCTTCTTCTTGCTCATCTTCATCTTCTTGATTTTTCCCCAAATCCAAAAGTAAAGGCTCCGAAAAAACAATTTCTACGGTGGCACCTGCTACTAACAGCATACATAACTACTAATTTGTTTGCATTTGTTTGAAAACGGAGTGGAGGTGCCAAGATGAGCGGGCTGGGTTCGGTCCAGGTTGACCCACAAACATCTCTTTGCCTATTTTATAAAAATAAGCTATTCAACCTGTCTGACCCATTTCCTCTTTAGCTATTTTTAGTTTTGACCCATTTGAGATAAAAAGTAAAAACTACAGGTGTAACTTTTAAGCTTGAACTCGGCTCATTTATTATTTATGTATCAATTTTTTTTCATATATAATTATAGTTTTTATCCTCACATAATATATTTTAGCTAGTTATTCTTCATTTCCTATCATAATCTTATATATAATAATTAATATCATGTCAATATATTTAATAAAACAAGCTTATTTTTAGGCTTGACCGCGGCCCAGTAAAAACCCAACCTAAATCTATCTACTGAGAAGTAATTGAGCTGAGCTATAAGTTGTGAGAATATTAGCATACCAGATGTTTCGTGTTGCACAATAATATCTTCTTTCTCAAGTGGTGGCTCTCTGAAGAACAACCATAGCCATAGTAAATAGACGAACCATGCAAACGCCATGAACCACCCAGGTAAAGTATCTTGGTTGAAGGTGAGCCAAAAGATTTTAAATTGTGTCTGAAATAGGCAAGCAAGAGCTGGACCACAAGCCATTCCAAGGGCACTGGCGCTAACGAACCCAGCAGATGCTTTCATTCGTAGTTTTAGAGGCACACAGTCGCTAATATAACGCCTGTTAACAGCCCGAGCTGATCCCAATCTAGCAAACAATCAGGTCAGACTTCAAAAATCTGACTTTTAAAGTCAAAACATATTCATTTTCCTTTTAAGGTAAGTCAATTTACTTTAGAGGTGGCACGACCGTGAAAACTTTTATAATTAATACCATACCGGTCCCATTCCCAAATGCCCGAAAAATGACCATAAAAGTAAAATTAGTATCAGGCTAACAGGACAAATCTACAAGATATTGATAGCTTACCCACAGAATAAACGTCCAACTAGAAGAACATATATCGAGTTAAGATCATAAGCCAGGGCGTACAAGGTGTTGCCAATAAGAAGAACAATGCTGCTGAATATAAGAGGTCTGATGTATGATTTATTTGACCATGCACTAAAATAAACCGATGAAAAAACCTGTGCAACTGCCATTGATCCAATCACAACACCACAAACCGTGGCTGCAGCCCCAAGGCTCAAAGAGTAGTCATCTGCTGTCGGGACAATGATGTATGTATTCACCATATACAAAAACGTATTCACCAAGTTCAAAAGAAGTGACATAAAGTGATATCTTTCGTTCACAACATGCTCTTCGGGACGACGGAGATGGCAACTCTTCTTGCATAATAAACGCATGTTTTTCCCAAATAGTGAAGGAAATCGGTTGAGTTCAGTAGTCGTTTCTCGGCTGCTTTTATTGATTCAATGATAGGGTCCTGTAATTTGTAGCAGGAAAGAATTTAATTAAAATGATTTAAATGGCCATACAAAACGAAGAAATTTATCAAAAGAATACCGAGATTTGAATATTTGGGTGATCATAAATTGATACATAACGTCTATCAACGTCTTGCAGATCGGCAAGATTCCTAGTTATGGATCCAACAACTGCGGATATACCCTGCAGGTATACATATGGTGGTAATGCATATCTGCAACCACAAACAACAAAAGACAGCTATGTATTTTTTCAAGTTTGTAGTGCTGTACCACATGCTTAAACACTTGTCGGAGCTGAGAATAAGGATGGTTTGCTCGAGTTTTGACATAGTAACTTGTGAACTTATATCCGAGCCGCTTATCAAACTTTTTAAGAATCTTTCTTAGACCAATGGCATTCATTTCAACGAAAAACAATAGCCTCAAAAGATCTCGTCCGACTTCTCTATATGCTTCTCGTAGTTCCACTATGGAGTCATGATTTAGTCCTTGTGAAAGGTACTCATCATCATGATCAGCAAGACCTGATAGCCTGGTCGCGAGTTGACCTTGGTGTTTTAACAAAAACAAAACTATCTTCTCGATCTGAAAGAAAACAAGATCCATGACATAAACGACATGTACCTGTTCAAAAACAATTAACATAAACGACATGTACCTGTTCGTCAAGCATTTGAGAGAAATCACGCAGAACATATTCACGATTCTGGGCAACAGCCTCGTCTTGTTGAGCATAATATTTCACTTTCTTCTTTAGTAACTTGTAGTCGATATACGATCTGAAAACAATAACATGATAAGCAAGCTATAAGATAAATCTACAAACTTATTAACAGTCTAATACCATCCATGCTATGGTCACAATTTATCTAAATTTAGTCATTCTTGCAAACTTTGTGTGTGTGATTGTCTTTAGGCCTTTTAGCAACATTTGTGATTGGTTTGATGTTAGTGCATCTCTTATGACATGATGCTTGTCTAGATAGTTTGTGTTTTGGGTTGATATGGTTTAGTCTTTTGTAACATGTTTGTCTATGTAATGTTCTGAACGAACATAGGTTTAGACGAATATGTTTGAGCGAATTTGATGATTAGTGAACATACCCTCGGCGAAGTAACGTGTGAATTTGAAGATAGCTTATCTTCGCCTCAGGCCTAGCCCAGGCGAAGGTATCTAGTATAAATAGATATTCGATGTGTAGGCTAGGTGTTGGTCAAGTTCGCATGTTATGGCATTGTGTGGTGTGAATTGGTTGTAATCATAATCTGTTGTTAATCAATAAGACACCGGTTTTGAAGTAACGTGCGTATTCGTGTGATTCACGTAACTTGTCGTTTGCATAAACGTCAGTCAGAGGAGTCCGCACTCTGATCTGTACGGAATAATCTTGTATCGATCCATTCCAAGGACCTTCAGTTGATCACCTTTCTTAATCTTATCCACATACGAAAAATGAAAGCCAAACCTTCACTTAAGTGGACACTATCACTTATGTAAATATGCAATACAACCAATATTGTCCGTTTTGCCTGCAAAGAGCTCACAATTATTTTTTGGTTGCCTTATTGGAGACATCACAACATGGTCCCACCCAAGCACGCTTAACTAAGTAGTTCTCCTCTCAAAGAGACAAACATGAACTCAACATCTCTCATGTCTACGATTTGGAACTAACACTTGAATGCTTAATGTTTGGTAATAAAATAAAGTTGAGCATATGTAGAGAGCAATGTTGTAAATCAAGGTCTCGGAGGTCGAGTACTCCCCGAGTAATCGCTACAAGGTAGGTTGCCGAGGCCCGAGTACTCTAGTCCTAGGCTGAGTACTCCCCGGGTACTCTCCGACTAGGCCGAGAACTCCCCGAGTACTCCCGACTCCAACTAGGGAGTCGGGAGTACTCCCGGGTACTCTCGGAGCGCCTAGCGACTTTTGCAAAATTGGTAGAGAGAGGTTGAAGAACATTACCCTTTCCATTCTTGGATCTGCAATTCCTTCAACTTTTTTCCAAATGCCACCATAGTTGACCACACAAATTACAGTTTTCCTTGTATTACAACTGTCTACTCTAGTCTAGTCTAGTGCCTGCCTGCAAACAGAACAATGCTTTTATTAATATCATCAAACACCGTTCATGAACGAATTAGAAAATGCAAATGCATTGAAATGCTTACTAAGGATTAAGACTAAACATCAGTCCTAACAAGCAAACTGTTTTTTTTTTTTCTTTTCTTTTTTTCTAAAAGAGAATCGAAGTTAAATAATGAGAGCACAGTACTGGATTTTGTAGGGTAGTTCAATAGCGGTGTAACATTAACCATGGAAATTCGATTACAGAAATATACGTGTCGCAGCTTTAATCAATTCACACATGAAAAACAAACAAACAAACAAAAACTATAAGGTACACGTTCTTCCGTGGAGGATACCCTAATAATATTATCCGGTATAATTACCGAAATAGACAGTTGACCAATCAAATTTGACAAAATAAACACATGATGCGTCTAAACATTAGGGACCAGTCACTCTTTGCGTCTACCAATCAGATGATTACACGTGTAAAGTCTTCAGACGCTTTAATTTTAAGGTCTCTGCGTCTAAATTTTAGACGCGAGGCTATTATTTAGACGTAAAGGGACTAACCATGATCGAAGATAATTGGTGTTACAAGTAGTTTTTATTTTGGTCGGGAAAAATCAAATATAGGATATGGTTCATATCAAAGTGGACCATGTGAATATGCATGATCTTTTTTTCCCCTCCATGATAATAACATTCATTTTTTTATATGATCATATAAATTCTCTACTTTATATTTTATGTGGTGGTTTAGACTTCACTTCATTTATCTGCATCAACTTTATGTATGAAAAGTAAAGAAGAGAAAAACGAATAGTTTATATCAAGATTAATTAATTGATTAGTATCTTGGTTAGTCAATAACATTGCAGCAGTCCAGTGCTAGAGATATTGGTGGGCAGTGATAAAAGACCTGAGGGTTCGATTCTTGAGCCATACGGGTTTTACCGGTAACTTTATCCTCGTGTCTACGGGCGGATGGATTGCCGGGTTTTCCCCAGAATTGGTGTTTGACAACTCGAGTACTCTCAGAGTACTTGAATTTGTCAAAAAGGTACCCCAAGAGTGCTTGGGTTTGATTTGTTGGCCATTCAAAAAAATATCTTAGGTTATCTAAAAAACAATATATGTAAAATATTGTTAAATATGTGCAACACATGAAGAGAAAAAATATTGACTTACGATTAAGTGTAGCGTATATGATGAAATTTGAGAACGTGTAACCCTTCTGAATGTTCACTCCACTTCGACTACAAATAAGCAAAATGAAGACAAAATATACAGGGGAAGGTGAAGAAAGAAAGAAAGAGGAAGGTTGAAGTGTCCTTTTAGATATGCAAAGGTCACTCACTACTCACTATATATAGAAAGATCGGATATAAAGGGAAGTCCTTGTGATTTATGAATATATATATTTTTTAAATTTCATATTTTGGTGAGAAAGACTGGCTAATTAAACCCAAACCAAACTAAAGCTAAGCTAACTGATAAAACCGAATCGAAATAAATAACCCAAACTAAAAACTGACGGTTCAATTTTGGTTTTTTAAACCAAAGATTACGGTTTGGTTTTAGTTATACCTGAGGATTATCTATAATCAGTACCGGGGCCGAGTCACGGGAGGATTGCCCTCCAAAAATATGCATCTCAAGGTTATCTAAAAGTTGGAATATACCTTAGGGGGATTTGGTAAAAACCTCACCTTCTTCTTTGGGGATTTGTGACTAGCCCCGATACCCTTAAGATTCCCTCTTTTTCTTTTTTTTGGGGCCGCAGGAGACAGAAGCCTCGGTCAAAGTTCGACCATTGCCATCCCTAGAGACATCCCTGGAGGAAGACTTGGATGCATGAGAAGGCTTAGATTCACGTTCCTTCGTGCTAGGAACAACGTCCGTCAGTGTAACGACGGTAGTATCCATGGCAGTAACCACATTCTTAGGTGCCTTCACGCCTTCAGATGTTTCAGTCACCACGTTATCGGGAACTACATTCTCTGTATTCTCTCCCCCTCCAGCAGTATTACTAACCCCAGTATCAGGGTTCTCCACAGGTTGTATAGGCTGCTGACTCCTAACCACTTGATCAACAATGGCTTCATTATTCCCCAGCTCAACATCTATATACTCTAAAGCCGCGTCATCAAAATACGTTAGCTTCAAACAATCAAGTAGAGACATCTCTGTAAAAAGTAAGAAAAAGTTAGTAGAATAACAACAAAGATATAAAAAAAAAGCTATTAAAGACGCGGCTCCTCACTCACCATCTTCATTAAACATCACCACCGGCCACCTATCTTGGAAGTCCCAGTTCCTGCTAGTACACCTAGGGATAAGAACATGCTCCGGATACTTCTGGATGTTAGTCTTATTCTCTGCAAGACTAAGGTATAGGGCGCGGTTGTATCTGAAGTCTTCGATAAATCCCACTCAGATGACTCAACCAATCGCACCACACCATGTCGGCAGGTAGGCACCGATCATCAAGCCAAAAGAACTGATTCTTCCAGTTCTTCAGGCTACTGGTCTGATAGTCATGGCAACTCTCCAAGGATATCCGCTTCTCAAAATGTACCAGCTTCCTATTTTATTAAGCTTATAAAAGCACCGAATAACATTCAGATTCGCACCTTTAGCTAAGGCTCGGCATGAGAGCTTAAAGTGACTAATACGGCTAAGACCAAAGGGATTCACTAAGGAAATGTGAACCCCATGAACCTCAAAACCTTCATTAAAAATTGGTGAATGGGACTCGGTAGTTAGTGAAGTCACAAACCCGAGTATAAAAACTAAACTTCCCTCTAGAGAAAGGGTAGATGGGATCCCTAGGACGGGTAAATGGGGTTCAACTCTCGAGGAATCCTAAACTCGTCTATAAACCGACTCAGTTTATCATGAGTCAGCTTCGAGAAGGTGATATTCATATCGTCCTTCACCATCTATAAGAAAAATTAAAATAAAAGAAGATGGAAAGGAGAGTATAGAACGCACCTTGCTGAAAACCGGATCTTAGAATCTAATCTCGCGAACGGATATCTGAAAAAAAACTTAAAGCTCTGGAAAAGGGTAAGTAAAAAGAGAAAATAGTGAAATGGTAAAAGAAGGAAAAAGAAAAGGGTTTATATAAGGGAAGAAAACCAACCATTCAGATCAAAGGGTGGAAACAATTGTCGTAGATGAGCGCTCAGATCATCTTGAAATTTGAAAAGACGTCCTATCAAACATCTCGACGTATGGTCTTCAAACGATCCACATGGCTCGGAATTTAAACGCACGTCTTATCAATCCATCAGGACACGTGTCGAACCCCCATTAAAACAACCCTCAAATTCTGAAATATACATGCGGTCACATTCAAGCCCAAATAAGTTAAAAAATAACTTAAGGACTTGGGGGGGGGGGGGGGGACATGAAGAGGCATAAGGAATTATGCCGCAACTTAGTGACTGGACGTAGGATTCCTACCACGACTGTATTCAAATCCAAATAAGTTAAAAATAACTTAAGGACTTGGGACATGAAGAGGTATAAAAAAACAAATTATACCGTGGCTTAGTAAACAAGTTGCGGTCACATGACTTAAGGTCGTTCACCAGTCACCTCTACCAGATGAATACATTCTACCTTCAGAAGTCACAGACCACTTTCAAAGGATAGTACAAAATGGGGTTAAAAGCAAAGTAGAACTTTGCTGACTACTATAAATACCCCCGACAAAGTACAATGAGTACACAAATGCTTACACTCCGAGCCATACTTTTTTTTTTGTGCAGGTTCACATCAGGTTCGGTGCTCATAAGATCTACTCGCGTCGTCCCCTATTTTAGCTTTTTTATCAGGTTCGTCCACTTTTTGGATCTTCAATACTCTAAGTCATTAGTAAGAAAATCAAATAGATAATTAATGTTTGACAAAAAAAAAATGGTGTTTTGAACAATCTAATATTTCCTTACATGTAATTTAAAAAAGAAAAAAAAAATCGAACCAATCTTGTAAATTATAAAAGAAAAATGTGTTGTTCACTTATTTGGACAAATGACTAGATTTTTTATAGATGCAACACA
>JAUTDX010001133.1:0-67440 GCA_030844895.1 Ambrosia x helenae | reverse complement strand
TTACATGAAGACAAGATAAAACGATTAAAATTAATTTATGTAACATTTGACTGCGTATCATTGAAGGCTTTAACTCTAATAAGTTATGGTGAATGTGTGGGGTATGAAGGTGGAAACCCTAGAAAACCTCAAGGAACATCCATTATTTGGCATGATAGAAATAGGGAAGAAATTTGTGTATCATCAATGATATTTCCTTCCTTTCCACTGGATACGGGACCCGTTAGGCTAAGCCCAAATCTTTATGTTTCAGTATGAGAATATTGACTTTGGTGATATTTTAAATGACACCCTTTAAAATGTTGGTTTTTCCACTTTCACTTGTTTTTAATAATTATCCTTTTAGCATCACTTTTGGATATTTACCACTCATAAATTAGCCATTGCTGTATATCTGATCTTAAGATCCACTCATCTACAAAAGTAATATCTACTTTAAAGAACATTGATTCATTATAGAGCATACTCATGGCTACTAATTAATGATTAAAAGAGTCT
Organism: Ambrosia x helenae; assembly: GCA_030844895.1. Lineage (NCBI taxonomy): Eukaryota > Viridiplantae > Streptophyta > Magnoliopsida > Asterales > Asteraceae > Ambrosia > Ambrosia x helenae. The sequence goes on along the minus strand of JAUTDX010001133.1, from coordinate 66,942 downwards.
TGACAAAATAGGGTTACTCAAGACAATTTGATTAGTGTGTTCGGTTGTTAGCTAGTATTGGATTTCTTGAGGTGTCTTAATTTAGGGATCTTCGGATCCTTCACTCTTCAGATTTGGCAGTTGGTGGATGCTTATCATATGATATGAGTTACTTTCGAGTGTTTAAATTCTAGGTTGAAATTATCCATAAAATAACCACCCACTTACTGGTGGAGAGATATGGAGGCCTAATTTTTTTTTTAACAGCTTTCGGCCAGGACTATACAAGGCCAAAGCTCGGTCGACACGCGGGATTCGAACCTGAGCACTTCAAGGTATGGAGGCCTAATGATAAGTGATTTTGGGGTCCAATTGTCAAAATTCGAGCCTTGAAAGATACAGGGTTTTACCGATTATTCACTGTCGTGCCTTTCGGCGTGTGGATGGTCGGGTTATCCTAGATTGGTGGACATGCAAGACCGGGTGTCCCGTGGGTATCCTAAATTCGTCATAAAGGGATTCCCAAATAATAATAATAGTTAGTAGTGGTGGTGGTGGTGGCTACATTTTGTAAAATTTAGTTTATATGTTGTATGTTATGTACATAAAAAAAAATCAAATTAATACGTCTATAGCCCATGGATTTGTTTTTGGTTGTCTGACGAAAAACACATCCTATTATCGCTCCCACTTGAGTGAGTTTAAATGTGGACTTCTATTCTCATCGTGAGTAACCATTGCGCCTAGGGTTGTAAACGAACTGGAACTTTCAGCGAACAGTTCATGAACCGTTCGGCGGGAAGTTCTTTTGTGTTCGTTCGTTTAATAAATGAACGAACATGAACAGAGGTTGCGTTCGTTTGTGTTATGTTCGTGAACGTTCGTAACGTGTTCGTTTATGTTTCGTCTTGTGTTCGATAGTTTACTAAGGTTTTAAATTTTTATACGTTTTTATATTCTTTTATTTTTATTTATTTTACCCAAATAATAATAAATGAGGTAAATATATGACTATATGAGGATCACCAAACCTACTTTTTGTATCCAAGCTGATTATATGTTTCTATTTTTTCAGCGTTGACGCCCTCCACCTCCAACACCCTTTGCCATCCACCTCCAACGCCCTTCTCCAGTAGTAAGTATGTTTGGACAATTATGTTATATTTTGGGTGGATCTAGCTAATGTCTTAATGTATGTGAATTCGAGGTTACTCAAAAGTTAATACGTCCGTTGTGTTTGTGTTTGTGTTTGTTTGTTCATGAACACTTCTTTGTGTTCATGAACATCTGTTTGTGTTCTTTAATGTTCGTTTCTGTTCGTATATGTGTTCATGAACAAAATTAACAAACGAACACGGGCATGAGTGCTTTCTTACCAAACGAACACGAACATAAAATCCCGTTCGATAATTGTTCATAAACTGTTCGTAAACACATAATTTTCTTAACAAACGAACACGAACAAGACGTTGTTCGTGTTCGTTCGGTTCGTTTGCAGCCCTAATTGCGCCCATATTTTATTGGTGACATCTAGTTTCATTATTCCTTGTGAACCAACATCTCATATGTTCATTGCCCATGTGGGATATGTTTAGGGTGTCTCAATCCCCCCTCATAATGAACTAATCGTCCTCGATGAGGTGTATTCCACCATTCAAATCAGGGATGTTGGATTTGCCCAAGTTGTCCCATTGTACACCTCAAGTACTCATCATCTTCTATGAAGTTTTCCCCCATCATCTCAGACTGCACACAGCGACCCTAATACCATTTGTAACATCCGGCCTTATGTATCACCGATATAGTCAATCTTGCCCATAAAAAGCTCAGGAATTTGTTTTTGATTTCCCAAGAGGAGATTTTCTCACGTAGTCACTCATCCTAATTACTACTCTCACTTTCATAGGCTTAACTATGGATGGGTACAAAGGTTGATGACCTTATGGGAATTAGTCTCCACTCAAACACCCAAAAACAAATTCACAAACTTATCATGGGCAAATAATAAATATTAATTATAGGGACTCCAAACGTACAATTTTGAAGCAGTAGGGTATGATAATTTTATTCTACGTCGACTTGTAATGTCGAAAAGTTGGTAAACCTACAAAATTAGAAAATTTCTATAAAAGGACTTCTCTATAATGTCTTAATCGTTGGAAACTTATCACATTTTCTTTTTAGAATTTTATTCTTGTTTTCTTTGCTTCCGCTTTGCGTCAAATTTTAGATTCACATTTTTCATACATTGCTTTATGTTAGCTATGGAATATGTAAACCGGCCGATGTATTTGTTGGTAGTAGTAATCAAGAAGAATACGATAGTTCATACGCATTAAAAAAGGTTTCTAACATTTAATCGTTTGTCAAGCTCGGTTAATACAATATAAGTATTGCGTAATTTATGATCCAATGAATATTAATTACAACCTTTTGTAGTTTTTAACATTGTGATATAGTTGCTAAACAAACTATGATTGAAATTAACATCTAGTCAACCTATTGAACTGATTAAGAAGCTTGGAATTCAAACGAGAGTGTAATAATAAAAATATTATTTGTTAACTTTATGATAGACTTATTTTGGACTTAGAAAAAATTAGAAAAAAAAAGAGAGAGAAAGAGAGGCTGGACTCAAAAGTGGTGTCTTTTATACATGCAAACATTGCTTATGAGTTATGATTGTTGCCTCCTTCAACCAGCACATGCTTCATCATTTCAATTCAGCTGCAACAACCAAGTCAACTACATCAAATTAATCTTCTTGGCTTTCTTCGTCTTCATCTTTCACTTTCGAGTCAATCTGTTTAAAAATATATTTTTATATAACAGTTTCACGTAACTAATCTGTAATTATTTAAGAAAAAACCATTTCAGACAATGTTAAAACCCTTGTTTAATGTAGCTTGTATTTAGTTTATTTTGTTTTTGAATGGAAATGAAATCTTAAAATGAAGCTATAAGTGGTCATACGATAATTCTTTATTGGGAACATGTTGAATGAATGAAATTGGGGACCAATTATAGGGAAAAGAGCGTTCGGATTCAAACCAACGGTTTACTATTTAACATTATTGTGTTGTGTGACTTAGCTTCAAGCTAATCGATCTATACTTATGCCAATTATGCATGGTGCTTTAATTGTTTCAATGCTTTGACTTCAAATAAAGTAAATTATGCCTCACATTGGCACATTCCTTAGAAATTGAATTGAGAGAGTTCCATATATTATGAAAACGATCTAAGTACCTTATTTTACTTTTGAGGATTTTAAAACACATTTCTGAAAATCCTAATTATTATGATACCAAGTAGGAGGCGACATATTTATAGGTAAGTCCGCAATTGTTCATCTACAAAGGGTTAAATTCATAAAAAGGCTAAGAAGACTTAAGAATTTGAACAAGTGACGATCATTAAAATTAATGGTGAAGGTTTTATAAAACACCATAATTGCAAATAAAACCCATTCTATGAACAGAAGCAAAACACCATGTAAAAAAAACACCCAATTGAAACAAAATTTATATATATAAATAGAGTTAATTACATGTTAGTCCCTGTGGTTTCCACCAAAGTTTCTATGTCAGATACTAAATGTTTAAAATAACAACTTGAGGTATTAACTTCTAATTTGTTACAAATCGGGTACTAGTGACTAACCCTGTTAATAATTAACTGAGATGACCCTCACGTGACTAACAGTGTTCGTCCACACACAAACTGTTATTTAAAACCATTTATATAAAAACCCAATAAAACCTTAACCGTTATAAGTTCTAAATCCCCTTCTTTCAATTCAAGCACAAATCGTCCATGATTACAACCGTTCTATGCAATCAAGCACAATCATGGTTCTCAGCAAAATGCGGTAGGCAAGCTATAATCAAGACTTCATGGACAGAAAGTAATCATGGGCGTTAGTTTTACACCTAGGGTTTGTGCAACACAATCTAACTCCATAATAGTAAAATGATCTCTGTTTAGCAAATCAACATATTCGAACTTACCATTCTCATAAACCCTATCTGGAAAGTCTATAAATGTTCCATCATAAAAGACTTTAGACAAAAACAGCTCATGATATATACCCGAGAAACAAGAAATGATTTTTTTAAAACTATTGGTCATCCTCAAAACGCTTAACATAAATGTCTTTATGATATTCATCATCATCATCCTTTCTGATATGCCACATTGCTAACATTTTTGCCCTAAAGACCTTAATATTGTTGAGAGTGAAATTTTGATCGTCAATAATATGCATAGGCATGTATGGAGGGAAGATGAAAGGTTTTATTGGGTTTTTTATGTAAATGGTTTTAAATTAAAATTTGTGTGTGTGGACGAAAATATCCTCACGTGTTGGGCACTTGAGGGTCATCTCAGTTAATTATTAACGTGGTTAGTCACTAGTACCCGATATTGTAACAAATTAGAAGGTTAGTACCTCAAGTTGTTAGTTTTAAACTATTAGTACTTGACATTGAAACTTGGTGGAAACCACAAGGACTAACAATATAATTAACTCATATAAATATATTAAAGATAAGAACCATCATTATTATCGTGTGTTTTAAATAAACAAATTACATTTAATAAACTTATCGGCCTTTAAAAAATACGAGGGGAACTTACATATACATTGCATGGGAGTTTTTGAATTTAGAACACGTTGAAATTACATTTGTACCCTATACTATCAAATAAATAATTGAAACAAACTGAACAATTTATAAATCTCAAAAAAGAAACTATAAACCGAAAACACCTGTATCCCGAGGAACACTTAAGCCACGTCGAGGACCAAAACCAACTCGTAAACAAAAGATGCATTTTGAGAACAAAAATGAACCGGTATCGGTATTTTTGGTATCGGGATCGATATTTTTCAGTATTTAATACCGAATACCGAAATGCTTATCCCTAGTGTAATATGTTTAAGTCATTGGACTGTTGAATGCGTCAAGTGTATGATCGCTTAGAAGATAAAATTTCTTACCATCACCATCATCATCAACAAAAATAAAACTAAAATTATGTTTTAGTTTACCGATAGTCGACATATACTAAAATTATGTAAGATAAGTAACATATATAATAAGTAACATTGTGTTTGAGAAAACTGTTCATGTTCTTTCTCACCAAAAATGTTATCTATATCATCATTATGGCTCGATGAAGTCCAAAGTTTAATGTTGTGCCAGTACGTTATAGCGATATAAACCGCTATAATGGAATTTACGGTGGTTCGAATTCTTTACCGTTTTCCTAAATTACTAGACTGATTCGTGTCTGCCAAGTCACCGGTATACGGTATAACCGGCCGGTTCAAACCAATTTTAATTACAACATTGTTTAAAGGTGTCATGTTAGTAAACTAAACACTCTTAATACGAATCGATTCAGAAATAACTTTTTAATAAAATTAATAAGGCTATGGGGTGTGGAACCCTTCCACACCCCCTTCCCCTTTTCCACATCAGCGTCACGTCATTTTCCCCTTCCCATCCCCCTTCCCCTTCCTTTTTTTATTATTTTCTCTCACTGACAAGTGTCTCATTTGTTTTATCATGTACTACATATTATAATATAATATTAATATTATATAGAATTAATTGCCTTTTGTCTAGAAGAATGGGACGGTATGAACTGGGAATTTCCCCGCCTGTGCCGATCAACCTTCAGGGGGGGGGGGGTATGTTCCCCGACGGGGCACCCCTCCACACCACCCTACCGATCCATTTTCCCGTTCCACACCCCATCGTCTAAGTAGCCCTAACTCATTTTTTAATTGGCAAAGCGTAATCTATACCTCAAAACAATCATATTTGTGGTGGGAAGATGCAGTTAACTCGAGGTTAAATTTGTCGGTAAAATTAGAAGCATGTGGGTCTAGGTACTTTCTTTTACTTCGTAATTTTACTGAAACACCACACACTAGTGGTAATGGTGGGACCACCAAACAACTTCCACATGATGAGCGGTCCCTTCCATGCCACGTCACTCATTACCATATGATCATGATTTTGACAACCCATCATTCTCCTCTCTTCCTTTTCCTTCGTTAACATATTCATCCAAGTTTACATCTTTAGTCCTTGATGTTTTCCCTTTTTAACATTTTTCTTTTAAACTGATCATCATCATCATACTCAGTTAATCCCACCAATAACAAAAGCAAAGGTAGGGTATGAGGATTTTTTTTTTAAACTATTTACTTTTATTCGTTTTAGTTTTTGTTAAACGGGATTTCTGTGTTTTTAATCAAACATTTTGAATTATATACTTTTTTGGTTTTCATAATGTAAAACATTAAATTTGTGTGGAAAACTTAAAGTACGTGAAGAAAGATATTAAAAAATACTCGTAATATTCAAGAAGTAAAAAGGTAACATGTTAATTAAATCATTTTTTTTCTTTCAAAATTTATTTTAAAAGTTAATAGAAATAATAGCAATTTCTCTTTCATATAAAAGAGTAAACGACCGCCTATTTTCTTGGATTCGAGGGACGGTTAATCATTAATGTCATTGTTGATGGGAGATTGAGAGCACTACTCCGAAACTATTCTTCACAATTAGTTGGGTAAAAATAAAACAACAATGAATGTGATATAATATATACGAGATAAATAAAACAATTCTTTTAGCATAAAAAGCTTAGTGAAAACCGAAGGGTACTTAGCTAGCGGTGGTTAGGGGTGTAAACGAGCCGAGCCGAGCCCGAGCCTGACTGGGCTCGGCTCGGGCTCGTTAAGGTTTTGTGAAGCTCGAGCTCGAGCTCGGCTCGGTTCGAACCTACAATCTTGAGCTCGAGCTCGGCTCGCTAGCAAAATCCAAAGCTCGAGCTCGGCTCGGCTCGGCTCGAGGTGATTTGAGAATCTCAAACGAGCTCAAAAAGCTCGGCTCGAGCTCGCAAAAGCTCGGCTATAACTTAGGCTCGCGAGCCCAATCGTTAAGGCTATAACTTAGGCTCGGCTGTAACTTAGGCTCGGGCTCGGGTTCGGGCTCTAGCTCGTTAAGGCTCGATTAGGCTCGCGAGCCCAATCGAGCTTTGTATCTAGGCTCGAGCTCGGGCTCGATAACTAAACGAGCCATATTTCAGGCTCGGGCTCGGGCTCGGGCTCGTTAAGGCTCGGCTCGTTCGAGATTTTTACCGAGCCGATCCCGAGCCGCTACGTGTCATTTACACCCCTAGCGGTGGTACCAAGGTGCATGTAAATATGTTTCTCTCGTTTAGGTTGAGTGTTCATATCTTGTAGCGAACAAATTACAAAAGTATAGATTTTGGAATTTGATTAGGCTGCTAGCACTGCAATAAACAAGAACCAGGACCAAGCAAGATAGAGTCATACAAGTCAAAATGTCAAATTGACCCTATTGATTCATACTAATATGCCCGAAACAAAAAGAACACCTTAAGCATGACAACCACCCTGCCTAGGGCTGCAAACGAATGAACTTTCAGCGAACAGTTCATGAACCGTTAGGCGGAAGTTCGTTTGTGTTCGTTCGTTTAATAAATGAACGAACACGAACAAAAAAATTCGTTCGTTTTTTAAAACGAACGAACATGAACAGAGGCCACGTTCGTTCGTTTATGTTCGTGAACGTTCGGTAACGTGTTCGTTTATGTTCGTTTGTTTTATGTTCGTTTGTGCTCGATAGATTAATAAGGTTTTTAATTTTTATAATTTGTCTTGATATTCTTTTACTTCTATTTATTTTACCCAAAACAATTTATGTGAGGTAAATATATGTATGTGAATTCGATTTTTTAAGAAAGTTAATATATGTCCGTTTGTGTTTGTTTTCGTTCATGAACACTTTTTTGTGTTCGTTTGTGTTCATGAGCACTTGTTGTGTTCATGAATGTTCGTTTGTGTTCGTGTGCGTTCATGAACAAAATTAACAAACGAACACAAACGAACACGAACATAAGTGTTTTCTTAACAAACGAACAAGAACATAAAATCCCGTTCGGTAAGTGTTCATGAACTGTTCGTGAACACATATTTTCCTTAACAAACGAACACGAACAAGGCCTTGTTCGTGTTCGTTCGCTTCGTTTGCAGCCCTAACCCTGCCCCAACATAAAGCCGGCAACTTGGATATGTGAATAATACACTAAAATAAATGGTTGTTCTTATGTGTTTTATTTTTAGTATCATTAGTTATCTTTGAGTGTGCCACATTTTGTTGTTAACCAAAGCATTTTTTTGCTCTCTAAAACCATAGATATGTATGGGAAAATCTTACCCACCTTTGTTGTTGTTGTAATATCAGATAGATAGAGTGAATTACTATTTGAGTTCCTGTCTTATAATAGTTTTAACTACTTGAACCCAGAGTTTAAAACTTTAACTACTTGAGTCCCTAGCTAGAAATTAACTAACCTATTGAGTCCAAAATTCTAACTCCATTAACTAAGTCAGTTAACTTTTGGTGAAAAAGACAAAAATACCCCTCTTAATAAAAAAATAAAAGAATTATATATACAAATCCAACCCTTCTATAAACAATCGTCTTCATTTTGTCCGTTTATACCATCTCTACTAACCAAACTCACCCATCATCGTCAACCTCCTAAACCACCACCACCACCACCACACCTTGCACCACCACCACCACCGTTGCACCACTGTACCAGCTCCATCCCAACCGCACTGCTGCACCAGCCCTAACCCCACCCCCATCGCACAACTGCACCAACCCCACCCCGCCCACCACTAAAGCCAGCGAATTGCCCGACACCCACCACACCGCGTCATTTGATCCTTCTTCCATATTCGAATCATTAGCCTGACTGAAAACCCTAATCCCATTTAACCCAACGCACAAACCCCTTAATAATTCCCACCATCATCATCATTTGTAACAAAGGGCATCATGACCACTATACTAACCACCACCGACTCACAATTTAAACTACCACCATCAACCACCACTCAGCTCACCATACCCCACTATAACCTATAACCATAGTTTCGATCTGAATCAACAAATGCATTTCAAGAAATGAAACCCTAGGTTACGGGTACATACCTTACTCGATAGGTTGTTCGGGTTAACTATTCAACCCTCTGCACCAATGCCACTATACCACTCCACCACCGTTGCTGCCCCACCCCACCTCACCCCTAAAATCGGTTATGAACCCTAATCCCCAAACCAACCCTCTGCAACACCATCATTATACCACTCCACCACCGCGGCAGCCCCACCACACCCTTGATATGCAACCAATAAGACCCATCATCATTCTCAGCCCCACATCCCCAAACCAACCCTCTGCACCACTATCACTACCGTGTATTTGTTCAGTTCCACGAAATAAACAACAAAAATAAACCTCATCATCATTCTCAGACTCGTGACCTACAAATCCACCATAATGTTGTAGAGAGATAAATGAGACAGGGAGATGAGGATGAGAGGGGGGGGGGGGGGTTTTGATTTAAGTAAGTTACTTTTTATTTTATTATGGGGGCACTTTTGTCATTTCATAAGATTTGGTTAACGGAGTTACAAATTTGGACTCAAATGGTTATTGATTTACCAACCAGGGACTCAAGTAGTTAAAGTTTTGGACTTTGGATTCAAGTGGTTAAAAACACTATAACACAGAGACGCAAATAGTAATTCACTCTATCAGATACAATCTTATGCATAAATGCTTCTCTACAAAATCCTAACGTGTCCAATTTGACATCTCAGACCAAGCTTCCCAGTTTCAATCTCAGATTTGTCAATGACTCAATACCAATCAAGACTGTTTTTTCCGCTAGCACAAGGTATAAGACGAACCTACCCATCACAACCTTGTTTGAGACCAAGAATGTCTTTAATGACTCTAGATCGAACAACTCGCAGAATAAAACTTTCAAAACCATAAATCATTCCAAAATGTTGGTTGCTCCCTAACCCACTGGCCTCTTCAAAAGACTATTGATGCAAATCTCACTTCCATGAAGTCCTTTTCAATTTTTGTCATGCTATACCATGTGGCGTATTGTTACAATTTGCTTTTATCCTTTTGGACCAAAGTGTTTTTTTTTTTTTTTTTTGCAATCTCACAACCATTTTGGCAAGTATTAAGATAATGCTTCTAAGATAACCCATCCCAACACCCTAGATACTTAGGCTTCAACACATTATGCGAAGTTTGTCCAATGGACTTTTTCTTACATCACCATCTCCCCCAACACACACAAATGAAAAGGTTTTTTAAAACGCGTACAAATGATGGTCTAGATTAAATATTTTGATGACACTTCTTAAAAAAAATTAATCGTATAATTCAAAAAGAAAACAAGAACGAATTTGCATGTTTATTATTAAAACGCGTCTACTATAATCAGACCAAAAATTCTCATTTATAACTTGGCGATTGCACAATGTTTAGTTAAACGGTTAGTAGTTAAAACTGTTGACAATTATTCAGTTATATCAATATAAAAGCCACTAAACAAAAACCCCTACAGCCAGCAATAGCTCAGTTACTTCCGATTGCTTAATTTGTTACTGATAACCTGTTACCAGTGCTTGCAGTTGCTATTGATTCGTAGGAACTTACTACCGACAACCATTTGGAATTGATGGGACCAAGTTGCTACTAATCAGTAGAAACTTATTGCGGACGCTTACCACTAATAATTAGTTACGACTTATGATTAATTTCCATGCAACTTTCCATCAATCATAAAGGTCCGAACCAACTTCTAATACACTGACTCACGAATGGGCAGCGAGACGTCTAGGAAGGTCTCTTCCTCTTAGACCCTACCTGTGGAGCTGAACCCATTACCTAGGGGTTTGTTGATTCCGGAAATTATAATACTCTCAAACAAGCATGTATAATATAATTTGATGTATAGTATAATTTCATTTTTACTTTAAGTAAATCCAATTATACTCCACTTTATCATTTTAACACTAAAATCAGCAAAAAACAAATATCAAATTGTCTATCTAACCAATATTGACCGATGTCAAGATTTTGTTGCTTTTCTTAAGGTGGGTTTCAAATTTCAGTATGTGCTATCGGCTGGGCTACTTTGGGAGTTAGGGCCCAATATACTTGAAGATCTTTATAAGAATAATAAAATATAAAATATAGTCTCCAAATCAAGTACAATCCTTACAATTTAAAAATCATGATTGTAATACGCATTTACATAAGTTTATACCCTATATAAAAATAATATAAAGAACTCATGAACGGTATTATAAGATTGAATAATTTAGACATAAATGCGTTTAGACTAGATGCATGAACATATGATTTAACAATATTATTATATTGAACTCATGGTTCTTTATGATATTTTTATCAAAAGCTTTGTTTATGAACGAATTATAGATGTTATTTTAGTTTTTTTTTTTTTTTTTTTTTTTTGAAAGGCAGATGTTATTTTAGTTATGATTTAGATATTATTTTGTGTATATTCCAACATTTCCAAAATAAAAAAAGGTCCCACGTCACATGCAAGTGGGACAACTTGTGCAAGTTGAACTAAACAAAACCATAACCATGCAACTTGGATGTTCAATACATCATGAACCAACCTTCATATCCATCCATACCCTCTTTAATTAGCATTACTTTTCCTTTATTGTGTAAATACCCTTTATCTATTGAATACAAGTCATTAAAATAACAAATGCAAATTAAAATACTTGAACAAGAAAATAAGTGTAACTTATAACCAAAACTTATTAATATACAAATTTGTTCTCTATTTTCAAATTTGTAACACTAAGATCTATATTTTCAAACTTCGGTTATAATACAAGAGTCGGATATGTAAAGAGAAAAATACCGATATCATAATCAGCTTACAGGTCATATTTAATAAAAGAAAAGTATATATGGAATTTTATCTAACTAAATATATATCAAATATACACATTTTTCATGGTGAAATTCTTAAATTATTGGTAACTTAAAGTTAAATACTTGATTCTCAAATCCAAAATTAATTAATTAAAACAAAAAAAAAAGGGTCTAATAGCCAATCAACAATTTAAAAAGCATGGGTATTTTTGTCAATTTAAAGTTTTATCCTTTGTAATTGATGTCTCTCCCATGGACACTTGTTGGATATCTCCTCTGCAAAACAAAGCATTGAGCTCATCTCACGAAACCCTAATTATAGCCCCTTTATGCTTATCCAACTTCAACCCATATCGATTCAACATCATTCATTCATACCCATTTAATCAAGTTACCTTCTTGCCTTAATATTCGACCGATTTCACTGCTCATCCATGTTTACGGATTCAGAGAGATTTAACAAGGTAATCATTTGATTCTTGATTGTTTTATTTATTTTTCCTTGATTTTTTCATTTTATGAATTTTGTTTGGTGTTGAGATTGTTAAATTCAATGACAAAAATTGTACTTTCTTGGAATCTTGTATTAGTTCAGATGGTTACAATAATTGTCGGATTATTATTATTTTTTTTTAAGATTAGATGATTGTTTTGGTTAATTATAATTATGTGTCTATTGATTACATGTAATTGGCTGTAATAAACATATATTATTATTATTATTATTTGTGTTAATGTTGAAAATATATATGAAATTGGTCAATATAATGAGAATATGAGTAAGTAGTACTTGTTCCAGCCGCAACTGAAGTACACATTTGGCCTTGTGTTTTTCAAATTTCAAGTTTAATGTTTAATGTGTAATTATTTCACAAGGTCAAAGATTGACTTTTTGGGTTATGGAGTTGTATAACCTCTATGAAATACTTGAAAAAAAAAATACATAATAAGAAAAGGAGTTCTTTTGCATATGATCTGTAGAGTGCATATGGATTTCGGTCGATAAAAGGACGAAGAGTATTTAATTGTAGATATTTTGAAACTGAGATGGATTTGTTTACCTGTTGCAGAAAGCATGAACTTGGAAGCTTATTTATTTAATTACATATGGAAAATTCATCAGTGCGTTTTGGGCTTAATGACATAAACACAAGTGATGTCACTGTTTGTCTAAGGAACAACAAAGGAAAATCCGAACTGTTTTATTCACATTCATCGATTCTCAAAGAAAAAAGCAAGTATTTTGCAGATAAACTCGCGGACCCAAAGTGTGGTGCTGTTATCGATATCCACTGCTTACATTACGATTATGAGCACCATGTTGACCTGTTGAAACGTCTTTATCTTACGAAAGATTCTCTCTTGGAATCTTGGAATTGTGTCCGCTCTGCTCTAGGTGTTCTTCAGTTAGCAACTAAATTCAGCTGTCAAGAAATCACAGAAAGCTGCATTCAGTACTTGGAAGCTGTCCCGTGGGAAGACAAAGAAGAAGACTTAATCTTGAAAGTAGTTCCAAAACTGGGTCCTATTGCAATGTCCATTTTAGCTCGGGTTCAGCCTGTTGACTTTTCTGCTACCAAAAACGTATTCATCTCAGCCATCCGTTTTGCTACCTCAGTTGTTTCTCCATCACCGCCTTTTGGGGATGAGTTGAAAACTTCAGCTCAAGAACAAGTGGAATACATGTTAGGCGATGACGATGAAGAAATCCCGTTAGTCATAGCAGACGAAGAAGTCAAAATCAGAGTCAAAGAAAGGCCTTATGAACATTTTTTCTATATTCGATAAAGATCTTCCTTGTTTACTTTTACAGACTGATGATGAGACAGCTGAGAAGAGAGTAATGCAGTCTCTTTCAGATCTTAGTTGGATCTGCAACATTCTTTCGAAAATGGACCTGATGAAAGAATTTGTTGACCAATGGATTGACTTTTCAAATCGGGTCATTGGAGTTATGGAAGACAAATTATTGGAAAGTAGCATGTGGGGTTTGAGATTAAAGATTATAGAATTAAATTGGAAGGTATTAGACGCGGTTGGGTATGGGAATGTGATCATTCCACCTGCACGCCGTGTGGAGTTAGTGAAAACATGGCTTCCATTTATCAGAAAAACGAAACCTATTCTTGATTCGATTGGGAATGAGGAAACTGGGTATCCTTACAAGATGGATGATGATTTATGCCAGAATATTGAAGGCGCAATTGTGGCATTACTATCGGCTCTTCCATCAAATGATCAAGCAGACATTTTGGCTGATTGGATGAATGAGGAGCAATTGAAGTATCCTGATTTAAGTGAAGCTTTTGAGATTTGGTGTTATAGAACAAAATCAGCAAAAAGAAGATTGGTTGAAGGATTGGATAGAGTTGGTAAAGCTACTGTGAGCTTGTAAGATTACTATGTTGATTGTTAAAAGGTTAAAGAAAGAACCTTGATTTAGTTGTATGCAATCTTCCATTGCTAATTTGAAGCCTTTTGTTGACTTCTTGGACTGTTTTTTGATTTTTGGCAGGTTTATTGATGGTGTCCTAGAGTTAAAATTAAACTTTCTTTTGGTATTTAGTTAGTAGAGAAATACTAGAACTAACTAGTGTATAAATTAAAATGTTAGGGGGGAGGAGCGCCATCAGTGAAGCATCCGGGTACCCCTCTATTACATCAATTGCGGCCCGCCGCCTGGACTACCCGCACACCACCACCCGAGAACCCCTCCCATCAGCGGCATCACTCGTGAAACATCCGGGTACCCCTCCATCTCCCCCCCTTGCCCACACTTTTGCAGGCATGACTAGAACCCGTTAATATTAATTTTATGTCTCTAGAACCAAGCTATTATTAAAAATATTAAATTATTAAAACTATAGTTGAGTATTTGATATTTATGTCATTTTTTAATATTATTTTTTTGATTTTGTTAGGTAACGTGAACCCAACAATTATCTTCTAATCATATAAGTCCATAAACAGGGAGCCTATAAATTTCTATGGAAACCCCCAAACCCAACGAACAATGAGTAATTATGACACCCAATAAGTACGAGCCCGAGTCCAAAATCTTAATCCGTCTCAAACACAACCTATTATCATACTAAAGAGGATTAGTTGAAAGACATAACCTAAATCAATATTCGTTAAGGTGATGATTTTCTTAATTTTAAAAACCAAATTGGGATGACTATATACACACACCCCTCTAATCTAATCTTACATCGTCGTCGAACAGTTGTTTGGGATTGAATCAAACAACTGTATGAAGTGCTTACGAATTTCAAACCGCCGTTCACGTATACATCAAATGACAGTCTAACGGCATGAAAAAATTGTAAATTAGAAAGCAAGGGTGTGATTATAATATATGCTAAAATAAAATTAAGTTAAAGGTTCAATAATAATAAAGATAAAACAGAAAAAAAAGCACTTAGATATTTTTATGCGAATCCAGCCTTCATCGTCAACAAACACAATAATCAATCCATCCATCCATCCATCAGGCTCGATACACAGAGGAGACCATCGGCACCAACTACACACACAGATCATCCATATATTCATTCGAAGCTGCACATACAACAACAATAAGAGAGGACCAATCTCTGCGATTGGATAGATGGCGAATCTGTATGTGCAAGCTGAGTCGTCGACGGATCTGAACAAAAACACGGAGTGGTTCACGTACCCTGGCGTCTGGACCACCTACATACTCATCCTCTTCTTCTCTTGGCTCGTTGTTCTCTCCGTCTTCGGTTGCTCTCCTGGCATGGCTTGGACCACCGTCAATCTCTCTCACGCTCTCGTATTCTTTTCTTCCCTTATTACACCCACTTTGCTTTCTTTTTCATGGATTATTAATATTAATGTTATTGATCTGTTTTTGTTTCGTATTTGTTGATTATTATTGTGGAAATTGATGTGGGTGTGTAATAGAATTTAAAAATTATGTTTGTAATAGTTTTAGATCGTGTATTGATGATTTAACTGATCTGTAACTAGTACTTAAGGTTTGGGACTTATATATCAGGATGTTCATAAGTAACCTAATTGCCCTGTCAAATATATGTTTGGATATTGTTTGCTTGTGAAGAATTGTGATTGGGATCTTGTATTGAGTTGTGATTTGTGTTGTTATCAGTTGACATACCAATTCTTCCACTGGAAAAAGGGCACACCTTTTGCTGATGATCAGGGTATCTACAACAGGTTGACGTGGTGGGAGCAGATCGATAGCGGCAAACAGCTCACTCGCAACAGGAAATTTCTCACTCTTGTCCCCGTCGTCTTGTAAGTTATATTTTACCTGTTACTTAGTTGAGCTGTCATATATGTAAACTAAATACTGTTACAGTTAGCATTCTGTTGAGCTTTTGATTACATCATGAAAGTTGTTGATTGTTGTCGAGTTGCTTCAGTACCATATAGGCTTATATAGGATTATCGAAACTGCCAGAACTGAAAAGAAAATAATTAGGAAATTGATTGGAAAATGGATATAGACTATTGTTGTGGTTTTTTAATTTTACGACGTGTCTATTTGGTTGGAAAAATTCTTGCTATGATATAAGTAAATTGTTGATGGAATCACAAATTAGGAAGTGAGCTTGTCTATCTGATTCAGTAGTCAGTACCATATACATTTATTATCGTTGTGAAGGACTAAAGTTTTGTGTACGCTTAAACGAACTTATTACAATGTGGACATATTAAACAAAGGGTTAGTGAACTTTTATTTTGTGAATCAAAGGTACAAAACTTTTATGTGTATAAAGAAAGACAATATGAACTTTGAGTAGGTTAACGGTTACCATAACATGGCATGCCATGTCACCCCTGATGATGCTATTATGGCACACTTGAAATGACATGTCACCCATTTAAAAGTTTTGTACCTTTTAAGTTCTATGATGCTATTAAGTTCTATACATGTGACATGACACGTGGTGGTACACACGACGTGTATCTGATTCAGTAGTCAGAGGGTGTTTGGGATTGCGTTTTGAATCTGATTTTGAGATTATTGCGTTTTGAAAACGCAGATAATTAGTTTTTAGTGTTTGGATTGCGTTTTGAAAACGCAGATAATCAGTTTTTTTTAGGCTACCAAAACGCAATAATCTATAAGCAGCTCCACCCCTGCTTTTCCAAAACGCATAATCTGTTTTGAATAATCAATCCCAAACACCCCCTTAGCACCGTATATATTTACTATGGTTGTGAAGGGCTACAATTTCTGTACACTTAAACGGCTTATACAACAAGGACATACAAAACAAACAGATTCTGAATTTTCTTTTGTGAATCAAAGGTACAAAACTTTTATGTGTATAAAAAAGAAGACCCTTTGGCCTTTTGAGTAGGTTAACGCCTTAACGGCCACCGACTCACCTTTACATGGCATCCAGGTGACCAGGTCACTACTGATGATGATTTTATGATACATTTGGGATGATAGGTCATCCATGTCAGTTCTCTACAGCATTACATGGCACCCCTGTAAAATTCTTTTTTCTACTCATAAAAGATGGTTTAATACCTTAAATTGACATGGAAAAAATGAGCATTTAAAATCGAAAGTGGCATAAAGTGCAGTACTTTGGGCCTTGCAACAATGTTAAATGAATTTAATGAAAGATGAAGTATGGTATTTTGTTACGTTAAAGATAACCTTGTAATGAATCGATGATTTTGTGTTCAGGTACTTGATAGCATCTCACACAACAGACTACCAGAACCCGATGCTGTTTTTAAACACAGTTGCAGTCTTTGTGCTAGTTGTTGCCAAGTTTCCAAACATGCATAAGGTCCGAATATTTGGAATCAATGCCGAAGAGTGAAGCTTTATATGTTCAATTACTTTGCTTCACACGTTTCTGTAATTCTAACATCTTTTATTTGGAACCAGACAACTGGTATATTAATTTTATTTTTTCTTGTTCGGCTATATTAATTTTTGTTTTGTTTTCTGCTCTATAACTGAATTTAGATTGAGTTTCAAATGAAAACCATTAGTCCATTAAATGGTTAGACCAAATGAACTATGTTTTTAACCCTTAGCAATCTTGGATAATATTACAATGTATTAGGTGATCTGACCCAGTTACTTGAGATTGGTACAAAACCCGTTTACTCACACCTAAATCAAATATATAAATATCAAAATATTGTGTAATATACATATGTTTCTTTTTATTTACCACTGTGATATTCAAACTTAGTGTGTGTGTGATATAAGTTGTATTTTTAACATGTTAAAAACTTGGAATTTTAAACCCGTTTACTCACACCTAAATCAAATATATAAATATCAAAATATTGTGTAATATAATTGAGAGTTTTTTCATTCAAAAACAAAAAAGAATATCAAGAGTTTTCAGTCGATCTGTGGGATGGTTTTGGACTGGTTTCGGGGGATGGCATTTCTTAGCAGGTTAAAATTTAAATGTCTAAGATCATCATAAGCGGGTATATTTAGAAAGAACACATGGATGGTTCGATCTAAATTAACCTATGCCCATGAGTGGCAACTAGGTTGTGGTTTATGTAATTTTTTTTAAACGACCAACAAATTTACAAATATCAAACAGAAAAGAAACAAAACAAAAAAATCATCAAAGATAAAGCGGAACAACTTGACAACACCAAATAACGAAAGCAAAGCACTCAATCCGCTAAAGGCCCAATTTTGAGACATGCCAAACCTACTCCAAGCTTCCCAAAGACGGCTCCTTTGCTCGATTATTGATCCAAAGGAAGCTTGTAGACTTAATTTTTTCAACAAGCTTCACCACCGATGCATACCAGCCATTAAGATTTATATCATTTTTCAATCTTCAAATACACCAAATAATGATTAAGGTGACAGTGTTTAAGGTCTTTTCTTCTTTTGTCCGCTGCTAATAGCCTTATGAAAATCAAGGATGACTCGAAGGCTGAAAGAAAATAGTGGAGGTGTTTTACATCATTGAGAGATAATCTCTCTCAATCTGCCACATTATTTGAGCAAACTCGCAGGAAACAAATGTATGATCACATGTTTCTGTGTATTCACCAAAAAACACAATCCACAAATTGGATTAGAATTCCTCTTTTGGACAGCGCCACTCTAGTAGGAAGCTTCTCCCTTTTGGTTCTCCAATTTATGATACCTACCTTCCTCGCGACCCAATTGTTCCAGGCCAAAACATAGTTAGGGATTACCCGATTACAAAGCTAGATGTGATGTTTGATGCTACTAAGAGAAAAGGTACCGGACAGGAGAAGACTCCATGACCATCGATCCACACTGCTAGAAACAACCACGTTTTGTACATACAAAGTTAATTGTTGCAGCTCCATAACCTCCACATTATTCACTAGTGTCTAGCGGCCTCTTCCAATCCCAACGCTAAGTGACCCATCCACACCAAACTGTGATGCCATAACATCATCATCATCATCATACTCAGTTAGTCCCACCTATAGCAAAGCTAAGATAGGGTCTGAGGAGGGTAAGATGCAGACAGCCTTACCTCTACCCCTAAGAATAGAGAGGCTGTTTCCGGTGAGACCCCCGGCTCGATGTGGTTTGGTATCAAGCCTTGGACATAAGGCACTAACACTTAGCAATCGAGATAAACCCAATCGGTGCATGCACCCCTTTGTCTTTTGGCTATCAACGCCACCACATGATGCATTAACCGTCCGTCGTTTTTAACGTTATTTTCACAAAATTAGTAAAATAACGTTAAAACTAGTGCAACTTTACTTTTGCCCCCCAAAGACCACACATATATACATTATATGTGTTAAAATATATAACATTTCATCTATCTAATTCGATTTACTGTGGACTTGATTGTGTTGTGATGTTAATTGGGCTTACAGATTGGATTATTGTTGGGCCTGTGCAAGTTAGCCCATCAGTGTATATTCTGGGGGTTCATTAAAAGGTTCATTCATGAGATATGATCTGGTTCATGTGAACTGGGTCGTTTTTATGTTTTGTGTTTGTTTGTGTGTTTTCTCACACAGATCGTTGACATGGCATAATCTTGTTCGTTGGATTGGTTTGTTCGTAGCCATTGGATCATGAGGAGACTGCCTATATAAACTCTCCAGCTCTACGAGTTACCAGTTTAGCTCATTCGTTCTCTTTGTCTTGTTTGTTCAGTCTCTCTCTAGGGTTTGTAATTAGGGTTTCTGGTGTAAGTTTCTTTGAGTTGTATTGTTTTATATTGTTATTATCAATCAACTACTGAACTTATCATTCAGTAGTTGATGTGAACTTTGTATTGTTTCTGATCTTAACGTTTGTTAAGATCTCTGGGTTTGGTTGGGTGTTTTTTGGGTTGGTTAACTAATAAAAGTTTTGGTCACTGGTTTTGTCGCTATTTCTGTATCTTGTGGTTTGTGGATGAATGTTTATTGTTGTTTGGTTGATTGAGAGAGATTTGAGTTGTATTCGTGTCAGATTCAATATTTTCTACATGGTATCAGAGCTTTAGGCTCTTGATCTTGGTTTGTTTTTTGTTTTTCCGCTGTAGTTTGTCAAGGATCTGATCTGTCTATAGATCTGGTTCTTGTTTTAACAGATCTGTTAGTTTGTGTTGAAGGATCTGATCTTGATTATAGGTCTTGTCCTTCCTTGTACTTTGTTTGTAATAGATTTGATCTCTGTAGATCTTGTCTATTACTTGGATCTGGTGGTTCTTGTAGATCTAGGGTTTATTGTCAACCATTGTTGGCTGAAGGCTCTGGATCTTGGTTCTGGTACGTGGTTGTGGGCTTGGATAGCTGTGCTGCTTGCTCTCTGGTCTTGTAACCCTAAGTGAAGGTTACAGACTACGAGTTTCTGGTGAGATTGTTCCTTTCTCCTTGTTTTTTGTTGTTGTGTCTAGAGGCACTGACCGGGTTAGGGTGGACCGGTATTGGCCAAACTACTTGGTGTCTTGTTGTTGATTGTTTGATATCTGCTCTTGGTTTATTATCTGGTTATTTTCTTGGTGATATATATAAATACTATATATAAATATATAGTTAATAAAAGGGCTCCTGAGTTAAGAACTGGGTGGACACCATTGAGTGACGAATCCACTATCTGTACACTGACTCAGCTTCGTCCTTCTAGGATTTAATTGTTCTTGTTATTTGTCTGTGTGGTTGTTGATTGTTTTTAAAATGGGTGATGTTGTTAACCCTGCTGGAGGAGGTGGAGGGGGTGCTAACCCAGGTTCTGATCAAACTTTGGTCAGTAAACTGGATATTAGTGATCCCTTGTACCTTCATCCAAGTGACACTTCAAGTCTGACCATTATTAGTATTAAACTAAAAGGAACTGAGAACTATTCAGTGTGGTCTAACTCTATGAAACTTGCTTTACAAGCTAAAAACAAAATGGGATTCATAGATGGAACCTGTGTGAAATCTGTTGATGATGATGTTCTTGCTAATCAGTGGGATAGATGTAATTCTGTTGTCTTGTCTTGGTTGATTAATTCTGTATGTGAAGAGTTATATTTAGGACAAGTGTTTTCTAAATATGCTAGAGATGTATGGATTGATCTTAAGGAAACTTATGATAGAGTTGATGGGTGTGTTATGTTCAACTTACATCAAAAGATTAATAGTCTGTCACAGAATGGAAGTTCTGTTGCAGAATATTATCATAAGTTGAACACAATGTGGAAGCAGTTTGATTCTTTAGTTCAACTGCCTATGTGTACTTGTCAAGCTTCAAAAGAATTCAATGATTTTAATTCTCTTATTAAACTCATGCAATTCCTAATGGGGCTTGATGAAGTATACCACCTGTTAGGACTACATTGTTAACCAGTGATCCACTGCCCTCTGTAAAGACTGCCTTTGCTATTGTATCTAGAGAGGAGTCTCATAGAGGTGCTAGCAGTGGATCAAAAGGTTCTGGTGTGTCCTTTGTTGCTAAGTCTAACTCTGTGGATAATAGGAGAAGGTCTGTAAATAACACTGGTAGTAATAATGGTAATACAAGAGGACCTAATCCTAGTTTAAAATGTACTCATTGTAATAGGATTGGACATACTATTGATAGATGCTTTGAAATTGTTGGTTATCCTCCTAAAAGAGGTTCTGTTGGTCAATTTAACAGAAATAATAACAACAATTTCAATAATTCTAGATCTAGTAGTTCAAGTGGTAATGTTTGTGCAAATGTTTCTACTTCTGGTTCTCCTTTTACTTCTGAACAGATCACAAAATTGATGAGTTTAATTAGTGAGAAACCAGGAGGAGATCCACAGAGTTCTAATGTTGGAGGTGAGTCTGTCTTGATAAATGGTTTCTCTAGTATATCTGTCTTGTCTAAACTGTCTAGTATGTTTAACAGTTTTTCAAATTGTTCAAATTCACTCAAATTTGCTTTACTTCTTGGTTGGATTATGGATTCTGGTGCTAATCAACACATGGTAGGGAGTGATAAAAACATGGTTAATTGTGTTGATGTGTCAAACTATAACATGTTAGTTAAACATCCTAATGGCACTAATGCTAGGGTAACAAAGATAGGAGATATTAAACTGGCAGAAGGTGTTGTTTTGACTGATGTGTTCTATATACCTGATTATTGTGTAAATTTAGTTTCTGTTCATAAGTTGTCTAAAGACAATAAGTTGGATGTTCTATTTAATGAACATTCATGTTCTGTCCAGGATTCCAACTCAAAGAGAGTCCTGGTGACTGGTAGACAGCAGGATGGTCTATACTTTGTAGGTGATGATGTGAGTCTTAGTAATGTTTGTTTTAATAGTATTAGTGAACATGGTCTTTGGCATAGTAGACTAGGACATCCTTCTAGTCAAGTTCTAGCTGTGTTAAAAGAGACTCTTAACATAGGGATGCCTGACTCTCAACCTTGTGATATTTGTCACAAGGCTAAACAGGTCAGAGTGCCATTCCCTATTAGTGATCACAAAACTAAAGTTATAGGGGATCTAATACATCTTGATGTATGGGGACCTTATAAGATAACTAGTAGAGAAGGATATAAGTATTTCCTAACTGTGGTAGATGACTATTCAAGATCAGTTTGGGTGTATTTGTTAAAAAATAAAACTGAGGTGTTTGAAAATATTGTTAACTTTTGTGAATTGGTCAAAACTCAGTTTTCTAAAATTGTGAAAGTATTAAGAAGTGATAATGGGTCTGAGTTTGTAAACAAACAAATGACTGAGTTTTGTAATAAAAAAGGCGTTTTACATCAAACATCTTGTGTTTATACTCCACAACAAAATGGTGTTGTGGAGAGAAAACACAGACATCTCTTAAACACAGCTAGGGCATTACTATTCCAAAGTGGTGTTCCTCTTAGATTCTGGTCTGATTGTGTTCTTACTGCATCATATCTTATTAACAGGATTCCTTCATCTGTGTTAGCTGGTAAGAGTCCTTATGAGTTGATATATGGGTTCCCCCCTGAACTTAGTCATTTAAGGAATTTTGGTTGCCTTTGTTTTAAGACAGTCTTTAATGATCCTGATAAAATGATTAGTAGAGCTAACAAATGTGTTTTAATTGGATATTCTTTTTTAAAAAAGGGTTATAAAATTTTAAGTCTAGAAACTAAAGAAATAGAGTTTTCTAGAGATGTTAAATTCTATGAGAATATATATCCTTTTAAAACTGATATAAAACAAACTGTTTTTGAAAATTTAAATCATTTAAATTTTTTTGATTGTTTTGAAACAAAAATCCTTCAAGTGACTATACCCAAACAGACATGAGTCCTCCCGATGATGAAGGGGAACTAAGTAGGACTCATGAGTCTTCTCCTGAGGGTCAGTTAGGTGACCCTCCTGGAACAACTAGAGAGGTAGATCATGCACATGATCAGCCACCTAGTAGTTCAGAAAGGAGGGGGGCTAACGCCTCAGAGGCTGGAGACTCAAGTGATGAGGCTGCAACCCCTGAGGAGATAGGATTAGTAGTTTTAGACATTCTACTAGAGAGTCTGTTCTACCTAAAAGATTTAATGATTTTGTGCTTGATGGGAAGGTTAAGTATGGTATAGATAAGTCTGTTAATTACTCAAATTTGTCTGTTGAAAATATGTGTTTTGTTTCTAATGTGAATAAAATGTTTGAACCTACATCTTACTATGAAGCTTCAAAGAATCCTAAGTGGATAGAAGCTATGAATAGTGAGATGGAGGCCTTGTATAGAAATAATACTTGGATTGTTACTGACTTACCTCCTAATAGGAAGGCTATTGGGTGTAAGTGGGTATACAAAATCAAGTATAAATCCAGTGGTGAAATAGATAGATACAAGGCTAGGTTAGTAGCTAAGGGCTATAACCAAAGAGAAGGAATAGATTTTGGAGAGACTTTCTCTCCTGTGGTTAAAATGGTTACTGTTAGAACTGTTATAAGTTTAGCAGTTCAAAACAGTTGGCCCTTGTTTCAATTAGACATTAATAATGCCTTCTTGTATGGGTCTATTAGTGAAGATGTTTATATGACTCTACCTGAAGGGTATTCTTCAGGAAATGAGTCAAAGGTATGCAAACTAGTTAAATCATTATATGGGCTGAAACAGGCCCCTAGAAAATGGAATGAGAAGTTAGTTGATGTTCTGGTAAAAATTGGGTTTGTCCAAAGTGTGTGTGACTACTCTATGTTTGTTAAGACACTGAATGGTGTGTTTATTGTTTTGCTTGTGTATGTTGATGACATTGTCATTACAGGGAACAGTGAGTCTGAAATTGATAATGTCAAAAGTCTTTTAAAGGAAAGTTTTCAAATAAAAGACTTAGGAAAACTGAAATACTTTCTTGGTATTGAAGTTTTATATACACTGAAACTGGTATATGTTTGAATCAAAGAAAATATTGTCTAGATTTGTTGAGTGAGTTTGGGTACCTAGGGTGTAAACCAGTTAGTGTACCAATTGAACAAAATTATATTTTGTCTATGAAAAAAGAAAAATCTGAAAAATTTTTACAAGATGTAACTGGTTTTCAAAAACTAATAGGTAAATTAATTTACTTATCTCTCACTAGGCCTGATATAAGCTATGCTGTACAGTTCCTAAGTCAGTTTATGCATAAACCAACTGAGGCAACTTCACACATAGCATTAAGGTTGCTTAGGTATTTAAAAACATCTCCTGGTAAAGGATTGATGTTTAAGAAAAGTGATCAGTTTGGCCTATCAGCATATGCTGATGCTGATTGGGCCAAATGTCTTGAAACCAGGAAGTCAGTTACAGGATACTGTGTTTTCCTGGATCTAACTTGGTTTCATGGAAAAGTAAGAAACAAAGTGTTGTTTCTAGATCCTCTGCTGAGGCAGAGTTCAGAGCTTTGTGTACTGTTACTTGTGAGTTGGTTTGGTTATTTAATCTACTTAGTGAGTTGAGTGTTAAAATTGACTTACCACTAAAAGTATTTAGTGATAGTAAGTCAGCTATCTCTATTGCTGAAAATCCAGTGTTTCATGAAAAAACAAAACATTTTGAGCTAGACTTACATTTTCTGAGGGAAAAAGTAAGTAGTAAATTTGTTGAGATTTTCAAAGTTACTTCTGATCAGCAGACTGCTGATATTTTTACTAAAGGTTTATATGGGTCACAACATGACTTGCTATGCAGCAAGTTAGGCTTAACAGATATGTTCAGCAAATCGAATTAAGGGGGGATGTTAAAATATATAACATTTCATCTATCTAATTCGATTTACTGTGGACTTGATTGTGTTGTGATGTTAATTGGGCTTACAGATTGGATTATTGTTGGGCCTGTGCAAGTTAGCCCATCAGTGTATATTCTGGGGGTTCATTAAAAGGTTCATTCATGAGATATGATCTGGTTCATGTGAACTGGGTCGTTTTTATGTTTTGTGTTTGTTTGTGTGTTTTCTCACACAGATCGTTGACATGGCATAATCTTGTTCGTTGGATTGGTTTGTTCGTAGCCATTGGATCATGAGGAGACTGCCTATATAAACTCTCCAGCTCTACGAGTTACCAGTTTAGCTCATTCGTTCTCTTTGTCTTGTTTGTTCAGTCTCTCTCTAGGGTTTGTAATTAGGGTTTCTGGTGTAAGTTTCTTTGAGTTGTATTGTTTTATATTGTTATTATCAATCAACTACTGAACTTATCATTCAGTAGTTGATGTGAACTTTGTATTGTTTCTGATCTTAACGTTTGTTAAGATCTCTGGGTTGGTTGGGTGTTTTTTGGGTTGGTTAACTAATAAAAGTTTTGGTCACTGGTTTTGTCGCTATTTCTGTATCTTGTGTTTGTGGATGAATGTTTATTGTTGTTTGGTTGATTGAGAGAGATTTGAGTTGTATTCGTGTCAGATTCAATATTTTCTACATGGTATCAGAGCTTTAGGCTCTTGATCTTGGTTTGTTTTTTTTTTTTTCCGCTGTAGTTTGTCAAGGATCTGATCTTAGTTAGAGCTTCCATAGCTATAACGAAAAGAAATTGGAAAAAGTGCATCTCCTTGCTAAGCATCCCTAGAACAATCAAATTTCACAGTTGGTGAGCCATTTACCAGCACGGATGCCCTAGTGAAGTAAAGCGTAGCCATAATCCAACGCTGCCATATAGCCGAAAAAATTCATTTGTTCCATAATGGAATCAAGAAAACCCCAACTAAGAAAATCATATATGTATGTCACTTTAAAAATCATTCTTGCTTTCTTAGATGATTTCATTCATGCAAGTAACTCGCTTAAGATTAACGGGCCATAGCCGCGGTACTCCTACTAGGTAGGAAGGCAGAATGTTCTGCGAAAATTAATTTTCCAATAACACGTTTAGAGATACAAGCTCCTCTCAACTCTTTTACACCTCTACTTTTTTATGTTTCTTTCAAGTAATTGGTCAAATTAATATAACAGCAAAATTTGGCCAAAGTGCCCAAACACATTCGATCTGAATCAAACAATATATATAACTATTCAACCATTGTCATCATTAGTCAAACACTATCATAATTGTTCTAAGAAAGTTATTATCTCTTCCATCAAAGTCTTTGTACAAAACAGGAATATAACGACTGGCTGAAGGTGTTGATTTTCAAATAAAGATCAAGGTTGAAACTTAATTATTTGCATCATGTAATGTACAAATTTGAATTAGTACCTCCATGTCTATTATAAATTATCATCCTACAAAGTTATCATTCAGTAAAACGATTGGTGGGTTTTTTTTTTTTTTGTTGATATATTACATCGATCGACCTGCTTTCTTTATAAAGAAATATCTATGTCTATAACTTCATTGCATTTTGTTTTGTGAATTTTTGTACTATTAGTTTTGTAACGAATTCTTGTGAAATTGTGACAAGTTTTTAGAATGGCATAATGAATGTACGATAAAGTTTAATGAGTCATACATTTCACTTTAATTTGCAAAATTTAAAGTGTTACCAACCTTTTATAAACATAGGAAAGGTGCATATTCATCCAAGTCTCTCTGGGTTACTTTATTGTGTCAAAAATGCCGTTTCATCCAAGTCTCTCTATAGTCTCTCTGGGTCACTTTATAATTACTACAAGTGAAGTACCTTCTAGTAGTTCAAACTGAAATACATGTCTTCAAATAAACGCTACTCTTATATGCAATTTACCCTAAAGAATCACATAAAGTTTACATATGACCACTTTTATATATTATTAATTCGTAACAGAAACTTTATTGCGCATGCCCATAATTCTTTATGGCACTGTTACGTTAGTTATTCAAATACTGGTATTCTTAAAGACAAACACATGTAATTCATTTATCATTACAATTATGATTATAGTTTTTAAAACAATTATGTTTTCTCATGTTTTTTAACGATAAATTTCTACTCTTTATGGAATTGAACACATGACCTCACCAAGTTAGGTGTTCCAAGAAGTTTTGCTACTACCATTGAGCCACCAACCCCAATGGCATGTTTTCTCTGTGTTAACGGGTGGATACACTTTTGTTCATTCTTACACAAAGACAAACCATCAAGAATTTTGATCGATACGATCTAGCACGCAATGAGAACAACAATTTTAAAGGACGAGCTCATGGTGATTTGTCCTTGGTTGTTGATGTCATTGCCTCCTTCATCCGCTCTAAGTTGATTACTAAACTGTGTAGTGAAGTCACACTATATATACATGATTTAATCATGAAAATTTAGCACAAGGTGTTTGAAACATAAGATTCTTTCATGTCACACCAAAATAGTGGCATGCTCGGTAGATGCTAGTCGGATAACTTTGACTAGTAAAAGTATTTTAGGCATAAATAAGTTGTACTCGTGGAAAACACATAAAACATCACTTAAAAGTTAGAATTCATCTTGGACGTATTCGTGTTTCACTTTTGATCAAAGAGTGGTGAATGTCTCACTGATACTCATGTGACTGACCCCATGAGAGAAGAAACCCAAGTACAGCATATACACATCATATGTTTAAATTAGGCCACTCAATCCGGCAAGTGAAAGGGACCTAGCTCATTCTCGCATGCACCATCATCCATCTCTTTCTTATGCCAGATACATACATATACATATATAAATAACACCCACCTTATGGTGGAGTGGTACCAGGAAGAGATGGAGAGACACTTGATCCGTGCGGGTTGGGCCGCCTGATGGAGCTACCTTTCGCCTAGAGATGAGCTTAGGACGGTATCGGACTATCGGTATCAACCGATACCGATCCCGAAAAATCGATACCTAACACCCTCGGTTTGGTATCGGTGCGGTACGGGATCGGGAAGGGACGGTATCGGTATTCGGCTCTATGTGCTCATCCCTACTTTCGCCAATGGGTGCTGCGTACGGAATTCCCCGTGCGATTCTTAGTTAGCCGTTTAAAAAAAATACTAGTGAGGCAGAGAACACAGACAGACATCAGTAATCTCGTAGTATATTATTTTTTAAAAAATAAATAAAATATATAACAATTACATACCCAAATAAAAAAGGATAAAATGCTTGTTTTATGGTGTGATTTTTTTTCTTCGAAATATTAGAGTACAAAGAAGTTGTAGCCGTTAAAAAAATCATGAGAAAATTGTTCTAGAAGTTAACAATTTGTTTTACGGAGTATAAATTTGTACATATATGTTTTAAAAGTTATAATTACTTAAAATTTTAAAATAAATAGCTTAATATAGATTAATAAATGTAAAAATGTAGCTAGCTTACTCTCACATTTAGAATACGATGGTGAAATTCAAATTTAAAACGTTAGTTAAAATATATGACCTATAATGGTTTTTAAGTTAGTTATTATATTGTTGTTATTATTATATACATACATGTGAATCTATCATAAAATAAGGAGGAAGTGAATATGATTATGCACATAGAGTGGGTTACAGCAAATAGCTACAAGTGGAATTCTAGCTCATTTAAATAATTAATTAAAGCACGAAACAAATTTTAAATCAACAATATGAGCTAAACATACGGGTCTAGTGGATTTACGGAGATCGATTTTTATACCTTCTTCTTTAGCTCATTCATCTAGGAGAATGTTTTAGGCCCCTCAAAAGTAGGGTTCTTGTCAGAGCTTTTTCAAAGTTAAAAACTGAAACAATATTTAAAAGAAAAACATGGCATGCTAGTAAACTAACAGGTAAAGTAACTATCATTCACTTTGGAGTTAACTTGAAAAGAAAACAAACATCTTCCAGGTGTTGTACTGTACAACCATGCATATTGGTGTATATGTTTGGAGACTGTTTCTTTAAAGAATGAAGTGGTTGTAACTTTCAGTTGAAGCAGGTGAAGCAGTTTCAACTTCTCCATATACGTACTTAATTACATGTCACCATATCTACACACTGTATAAAACTATAGATTATTATTTATTAAGATGCATGCTAAAGTAACTTTGATGGTATCAGATTAGTAAAGGTTAAAGCAGAAACAAGCATACAAAGTGGTATAAAAAATTTAACAAAAATAACAAGAAGTGTACAATATTATACATTATTGTAGGACTCTAATTCATTCATGCAAACTCATGTACCGGATAACGTAAGAAATTGGTTTCAAGTGGTGGCCTATTAATTTCTTACGGTGGGCTAAAGCATCCATCATATCATCATCTTGATTTATATTTTTAAATATGAATATATATATATATATATGTTTATAGAGAAATAAAAGAGACCCAATATAATTAACTTAATTGTATGATTCAATCAAGTAATTAGTTTCTGAAGAAATTAATCCAAACAAATAATTAGCATCCATCAATATTCAGAGACTATAAAACCAATCATATGAAACAGTCGTTAGAAAAAAAGAAATTAAACCCCCAAAGATTGTTGTTTGAACACTCTATATAATAATATTAATATAAATATATATATAACTGTTTACCAATTACCATGAACCACCTCCTAACATTCCACTCCAAAAGCCATTGGTATCACCATTCTGATCTCTATGTTGTTCAACATTGTGATGTCCATCATCATGAGTAGCAGTTGTTGTTGTTCCTATTGTGCTTGTTTTCAGTTCTTCAAATGGAAACAAAAGCCTCCCACTTGAACTTTCATGAATACCACTACTTCCTCCCATTCCATCCAAGGAAAAGTTGAGTGAAGGAATCATATTCAGCTCACCCGAAGACGACGAGTAAGCCGAATTCTGATCAGGAATAGGAATCGGCATGAATGAGTTCATCACACCTCTTGTTGTGATTCCAGTCAAGAGTTCTAGAGCTGAAAGTTGGGCTGAACCACCAGAATTTGTGTTCTTGGTTGAACCGTCGAATCCGGGTACTTGAATAAGCTCCGAAATTGTCTTGAAATCATCAGATGGAGGGAAACCAAGATTAAGATCATGACCATGTTCATGATGCATCATCCTACTATGGTTTTTGAGAAAGTAGTGTTGGTGGTGCAGGAGGCACAACCAGATCAGGAAGTTTCTTTGACATTGCTGATGAATGAGATGATATAGAATGAGATGATGTTGATGATGATCTCTTGTTCTTCCTTGAACCACCACCAACAGGAACATTTCTAAGGGACCCACCTTCAGTCCAATACCTTCTACAAGTCTTGCAAAAGTATCTTGGTTGTGAGAGGCTGTAATTATTATAGTAACAAAACTTTGTGTTTATAGAATTGCATCTTGGGCAGTTAACAGCTGATTCTTTTGGTGGTCTTGGCTTTCTTTCCAAAGATGAGGTTGGTTTTGGACATGTATTCTTAGGGTTTTGTACCGCTATTTCTTCCATAGGTTTCATCTATATATAATTTATAAACAAAGGTAAAAAACAATAAAGATAAAGTTAGAAAAACTTTGAATAAAAGAGAGGAGATAAAGACATAAAGATCCAAAACACTTTTAAGATTTGTAGACAAATGAACAGAACAAGAAGACTGCTTTATGCTTTTCAAACATCAATAAAAACCGGTCTTTATGGTAACTAATTTACTTGATCTTTTCACAAAGGCTAATCCACCCTTTATTGCTTACATGTATATGACTGTATTCATGAACTAACACAATATTATGAAGGAAAACAATAAAGTAAAGATCTAATAAAAGAAAGTAGAGTTGAAGATCAAAGATTTGGCTGATGATCATAACCAATGATATACAGAAATAGAATTCGGATGCAAAGCTTTAGATTGGTTTGGCTATGAGTCTTTTAAAATGGAAGATTCAACCAAAACAAATTAAAATACCATTAAATTCTGTTTTTGTTTTGGTTTTGCTAGGTTAATTTCAGTGAAGATGATGAAAAAGATCAAAGATTTAGCTGTACCTGTGGCCAGTGAACTGTATCCATGGCTGAAAGAAGCTATGAGAGAGAGAGAAAGAGAGAGAGATGAGGCTTTACTTTCCAGTGGTTTCAAAAGGCACAAAAAGGAATGTTTGAGAGGTTTGTGTGGACTGGACGTTCTATGTGCTTTAATTTGTGTGTATGTATGTATGTATCTAGGTCTAGCTCTTAGAGAGAGAAAGGCTTTGCTTACGGTATAAAATAAAATAACATATGTAAATGGTGCCGACTGTTTTTTATTTGAAATTTCAAATGCTTCTAATTTATGATTTCAATTCATCTTTTTGATTTTTTTTTTCTCTTAATCATGCCATATTGCCGTGCATTAATTTTTTCTCTTTGCTAGAAAGCTCACATTAAAGGATATGGTGTACTAAGATAATTCATTTACTCCTTTTCTTTTTAGCATGAAATGTATGTCAGAATTTAACCTTTCAAGCACATAAAATTATAAAATTTACAATATTATAAGAGCGAAATTTGTAAAATTATCAGGAGAGTTAATCGTCTATTTTTTATAGAAAAAACATGATGCTCATACTATCATGTACTACACAAGATTTGTATCGTGTCTATTTTTCAGAAAAAAAAAATATCAATTAAATTTAGTTCATGTGATAGATCGTTCTGTAGGAGATTTTTTTAACTGCAATTCCTAAATTTTCTAAAACAACACAACAATATATGCACTTTATAATATTTGAACTCTCAATCTTTCAGTTATGAATCATATCACTTAACCACTAAGATGTTCCAAGGACATATAAGACATTTGGTTTAATTAGATGATTTTGTTAACTAGTGGTACCTTTTAAATACACTATATATGATTAATTTTGAACAATTGGTGATGCAGGGCGATAACATTTAATAACACAGATAGAAGTGTAAATTACTATTTGAATTCTTGTGTTTTGTCGATTTTAACTAGTTAAATCCGAATTAATTGTTTACTTACCTGAAAACTTGGTTTTTTAAATAGTAACTATTGGAGTCAAATTGACTCACGACATCCACCATATCTACAACTTACCACACGCGACGGCCATTTTTTCCTTTCAACCCCCCCCCCCCACACACACACACACACTAACCCTCTCTCTCTCTCTCTTTCTCTCCATTTTACTAGACAACTATCACCACCGTCAATGACCCTAGGGATTTTTTGGGTTTTCAAGATTGGATTCAAGTGCTGATGAAGGATTGATAGGCAAGTGGGTTTCTGCAACAAGAAGAAAGTTAGGAAAATCATAGGATGTGTGTCTCCCTAGGTTGTGAACGACGAAAGAGTCGTCGAAATACAATGATTGTTGTAACAGGAGCCATTAGACGGTAAGAGACGACCATTCAAGCGAGTAAGAGATAACTAGATCATACAAGCAATGTTCAAGGTAATTTAATGGCTTTCCATTCCTCTATTTAGCCCGATCAAAAGCCCCATTTAGGCTAACAAAAGGTTATTTTGGGTTGAAATCGAAAGGGGCGACCTAGGGTTCATGGGTGAAGAAGATAACTCGAGAATTGGATGTAATGGTGGCTTGATAGTGGTGGATGGTGGTTCAGTGATATAATTTAGGTGGGGGGTGGCGGTGGTGGTGTAGTACTGCAGGTGCGCTGGGGTGGGGAGAGAGATAACAATTTAGGGGGTGTGTGTGTGGTAGAGTTAGATTACAAAGTGTATTTTTCTAAAAAAGGTAAAGGCTTATGAACCATTAGATTGCAATTCTGGATTGATGAATTAATAAGTGGCATTTTTGTAAATTATATTTTTATTATTTTTTTGATAGCATATGGGTACAAATGTAATTTCTTCGTGTTCTAAATTCAAAAACCCACATGCAAGGCACATGTAACTTCCCCTTGTCTTTTTCAAACGCCAATAACTTTTTATATATAATTTTAAAAAATATTATATACACCATAATAACGAGCTTTTTTTATCTTTAATATCGATACCATATCGCTGTATGTATACATATAAAAATTGTGTTTCAACTAAGTGATTTTAGTACATGGTATTTTGGTTTTGTTAATACAATGGTTTTCTAGTTACAACAGGTACGTGTTTTTATTTTCAAGTAAACAAAGTGTTCATTATTTTGTGATGTTTTAGTTCGCGCAGGTACATGGTCCTTTATTTTGCAAGTAAACAAGGTGTTCATTATGCGGTGTTTTATTTGCAAGTAACAAATAGCACAAGGGCATGGGTTTGCATCGATCATGCGATGAGTTGGGTAGAAAGTAAAAAATAAATGTTCTATTTAAATATAGTGGAGTGGCATTAGGAAATAAAGATAAGAGCTTAAGGCTAGTCTCAAGTTCGAATCTGATTCAGAGGGGTTTTACCGCAGTGGGCCTTCTGCTGTGAATTTTTTTTCTCGAATTTGTGGCTTGGTAGACTTGGACTGCCCAGTGAACAACCATTTGTCTAGTGCTAACTCACTGACAGCCCAGATGGTATAGAATTTAGGGAAGGCTTTGGTAATGAAATGAAACATGAGACATAATCGATAGAAATCATAGGATCATGGTTCGATATGGTGGGCCAAACCGTCTATAGCAAGTTTGTCATATGATTCGAGTAGTTGAGTTTCGTCCGCTAAATATTGACCATGTGACTCTACCCATGAATGGGTTAGTAATTAAATGAATGGGTTATATATTATATGTATATACACGCAGACCCAGTTCAGAATGTTCTTATTTTTATATTTTATTGTGAAACCAAGTGCTTGTATCTTCTGTTTGGAACTTACATTTGCTAGCATATTTTTTTTTGCAAGAATTAAATATAAATGCTAAACTCTACATATAGAATCCAGAAGATGAAATGGAAGATGTAGCTAATAAGCTCAATCTTTCTATTCCTTTAAAAAATTAAACCATGTGAACGGTGAAAAGTAGATTCCCTCTTAATGTCTTTCGAAGAACGAATAAGTCAAATAATTTCTTTTCTTTTTAAATTATACACCCTCCAGAAAATGTGTGTGTATTACATGTTTGAATATATCCCCTTACGATTTTAGTTATTATAAAAGTTGTAAATTGGTTGTTATTGTCGAACTTTAATAAAGGTGTACTTATAATATTTCAAATCAAATATATATTGTATTATTTTTCATAACTAAAAAAGTATGACTCCAAGAAAGCATATAAGTAAAAAAGGTTGTAATTCCTTTTTGAGACAAAAGAATGAGATAGGTTTTACGAAGTGATATGCATGTAGTGATGGGTATATTGACAAACATGCAAAAAAAGATCAATTTTAATTTTGTTGATTACTTTAACAAATCATCATGCTTACTGGTATCGACAAAAATCAAAAGATAATTCATTTTTCCATGTTTCTGGCCGGTGATGCATTTATATCTCCAATCTCTAACAAAACAATATATAAAAAGCAAGCCTTTTACATATAATTCTAAATAGTTCGTTAAGCAATGTTAATAAGTTACGAGTATAAAAGACATTAGACAATGTAATGCATGGGTTGAATAAACCCGTGTTTAACACGGATTGATAAATATGATGTAATCGATTAACATATATATTCATCTAAGATATTTTCCTAGAAAATGAACTTTGATGTACGTACTTACTATGATACTTTACTTTGTTTTTTTATATATTATTTAATTAGTAACTTGTGTATTACATAATATTGAATCAATAAGCATTAAATGGTTATTAATAAGAGAAAACACAAATATTAAATAAATAATAAAGAAGTGAGAAAATTATTATTTAACAAGGGAGATAAATAAAAATAATTTAATATTATTATTTAAAATGTTTTATTATGATGAAGATATATATGGTCATGAGAAAAAGAGAAAACATAAAAATTTTCACCAAAAAAAAAAACTATACTTGTTTAGAACAGTGCATTGCTTGATAACAAATTTTGCCAAAAATGGATAGTAATTAAAAAGGTCATTAATTTGTTTCTAGTGCTCGTACTTGTAAGACCAATCCATGAGGCCATGACTTTACAAATGTGGATTGTTATCTAGCTTTGCTGCTAGTTAATAATTTTAATGAATTTATATATATAGTTAAAAGTTTTTAACCATCATTTAACTTGATTGAACATTGGATTTTAGAACAAGTAGCAATATGACTCGTTCATGCATGTTATGATAGCCTCTTTATTTTTTAGTAAGCATTATAATTAATGATGATGAAAACCAATTATAAGAGCAAGAAAGTTGAGCATCAAATCCTTATTTTTTACACAAAAAGACACCCAAATCGCATGAGACTTGAATCATTCGCTAATTTAAGTGTTTATACTATTTTGAAAAGTTTGAGCAATATTTGAATTAAATATAAAACCGTTCATTTATGTACATTCACCTCCGCCCCGTGTCGTGACGTATCGTATCGTGTGAAGTCGAGATTGTGTCGTTCGAAGTCGAAATTTGAGAGTTTTGATGACTTCACGAACCCTGATAAAAGAACTTGTTTTAAGGTTAAGGGGTTACTTAGTCATCAAGTAAAAACATAAATATGGTAAAATAAGAACACATGGGGCCAGAAGAAAATATTTTGAGAACCAGATTCAAAGGGCGGAGTAAAGGGGACCCGGACAACATCATATTGCGCATGCAGTTTTTTGGCCCTTTTTGTCTGGTCCCATCTCTCATTTTCTTTTAATTCAAATAACTGGTTTACTCGTATATCAACTAACCACCTTAGGCTTTTAGTCGTATATCAATTTACCTTAGGCTTTATTGTACGAAGACTCAAAATCAGTTGAGACTATGTACTGAATTTTATTTTTGGTAAATAAGGATAAATCTAATGTTAATGGATCTATTTAATCCTAGTCAGGTTAATTTAATCCTAGTCGTACTAACATGTCATTATGGGATCCCTAACGTATCCTAACAGGGTTTTTTTTTTTTTTTTTTTTAATCTGAAAACTAAGTTACACATTTACATGCATGTTACACTTTAATTAAACTATATTAATGTTCAAACTGATTTGAACAGTACTTCGAAATGAACAGTAAATTATAACGATTTGATAAGTATAATTGGTTAGGAATGTAGTTAAGATGTGATGTGTGTGGTGTGGCGGTAAGTTGGTTGGTGTGTTAATGAAGGGGGCTAAGATCGAATCTTGTATCCTACGCC
This sequence comes from Ambrosia x helenae, assembly GCA_030844895.1. Classification (NCBI taxonomy): domain Eukaryota; kingdom Viridiplantae; phylum Streptophyta; class Magnoliopsida; order Asterales; family Asteraceae; genus Ambrosia; species Ambrosia x helenae. The sequence continues at coordinate 30,230 of JAUTDX010001133.1, read as the reverse complement.
GGTTAAATTGTTTTTTTTATCCCATTTCCACGTTTTACTTCTCCTTCAGCAGACACGTTTTACATATATGATATATCATCCCTCTCTATGTTTTTGTGTCTCTCTCCCTCCTCCTCCCTCAACCACCGTCGCCGCTACCACCACCAACACCTCGCTTTGAGCAAACTTCACCTTCACCCTCTACCGGTCCATCATCATCATCATCATCAACCCACCGATGAGATCCGCCGGTACAACCAAACCCTAATAATAATAATAATAACACAAAGTTGTTGACATGGAAAAGCAAGCGGAGATAGGGCGACACGACGTTCTTCGGGACCTAGAACGTTACATGCCCTCCGGTGTTGGGGGCTTCACTGTCGACACTCGATAATGGTTTCGGTTCACTGGTTGCAAGGTTGGTTGTTACGGTAGTGGCTATTGTTCCTCCCCTGCCCTCCTTTTTTTCAATAAACGTTGTTATTGTGATCTACTTTTTTGTTAATAGTTGAAAACCTACTACTATAAACGACAACAACAATAATCAACAAATCGACGACCACATGCAATATACAACCTCCAGTGGTTGTTTACTCTGTTTATAATTTGCTCGGTATTGTTGGTGGTTGCTGAACGGACTGCTCTTAAAACCAGTACTCTGTTTATAAGTTTTTTTTTGTTGAATGTTGTGTTCTATTTAGATGATTGTTTTGGTTTTGTAGGAATTTGGATTCTGGATGAGTCAGATTAACTTGACGTATCATTCGTGAAAAAGTAGGTGGAATGTTCTTCAGGCTTCTCTTAAAGGTAAGTATTACTTTTCTTTATTTTTTATGAACCTAAATGTTGACACACAATTTATTAATCATTTCAAATAAAAGTAATTTACTGATGAATTGATTGGATCAAATGTCGAATGAAAACATAGGCTTCATCCGGACCGACATTGCCTTCGGTACACAAAGTTTGGTGGTAACTAAAGTTTGATGTGATTTTGTTATGTAGTTGAACAATCTGCATAGTATCAAGGGGCGTTGTTTTTCAACTAATGCAGTAGAAAGTCAACTCGTCAGTGGCGTTGTTGACATACCTTTAGCACAAAGTGGTGAAGGTATTGTAGAGTGTGAGCTCCTCAAGTGGTTTGTTCAAGAGGTGAGTTTTTTTAGCCTTTTATGTTGGATACGTTGTCGTTGAATAGATCTTAAGATGATAGACGCTTCTTTGATTGCATGATTAAGTTGAGTTTATCGGAAATGAATTTATATTGTTAGGGGGATCAAGTTGAAGAATATTAACTTCTTTGTGAAGTTCAAAGTGTTAAAGTAACCATAGAAATAACGAGTCGGTATAACGGGAAAGTTGGTAAAGCTCTACATAATGTTAACGAATGACGCGTATGATTCATGTGGGTTTAATCGACTATACGTATATGGGTTGAGCTTGGAAGCAATCCGCTATCTCACAATAGGCGATGGTCGGCTTAGAGACATTTGAGGAACCCTATCATCTCTATCCGGGTACGATCATAGCATAACTCCATTCTTTTAATCTGTTTGTAGTTGTATACTTCAGTGAAAGTTGCAAGTTTCGAATTTTATATTTTGAAAGCACACAAATTGGATTTTAAGTATGTTAAATGTTCATTAACTATACAAGGTATATAGGGTTAGAATTCTTCTATTGTTCATTTTAGCGTCTAACAAGTTGCGCAGCCTGCAGGAGGCTTGGGAGATCCGAGCCGACTTAAACAGGGGCTGCACAAGGCTGCTGTCTGCAAATACAAAGCAGCTGCAGTTGGCTTGGTTCATGGGAGCCATGGGAGACAGGTACCAACTATAACTTAATGCTGCTTTCTATATGTTTTGTTATCAATAGTATGATTTTCGTTTAAAATTTATTGCTGATGCAGTTTCTATGAGTATCTACATTATAGGTGATGGATTTGAATTTCAAAATACTGAATACAACTTTCTTTTTGTGCAATTAAAAATGACTAGTAAGATAACCCGCGCGTTGCCGCGGGATCTAAATAAGTTTGCAATACAACAATGTGATTCATGTACAAAACACAAAAATGCAGATTTAATAGTACAACCAAGTACCTAGCATTGTGTTTCAAATAAACCATTCTCAAAAAAATACTTAGCTACTCGTGAAGTGTCGTGTGATCAAGTTGAATAATATCATAACTTTTGCACCCCCTTTATTTCCTATTGACTAAGTTTGACGTGTTAACTCCAATTTGGAAGTTACCTATAGTAAGTTCAGGAGTTCAAATTTGTTTTATGGATAGTAGATCAGAGAGGAATGAGCCTTCACTTGATTTTGAAGTTAGCATGGAAGTAGACAGCCCTCTAGTGTCCGTAAAAAAAATCATGCCTGCATAAAATAACTTCTTTATTGGAGTTAACAAACTGTAATTACAATATTATGGTCTGCAACAAAGGCCAATTGTATCTTACATAAAACTAAATTAATTGTTAAAAATAAATGAAAGAAATGATTTACCTTTCTAAGGATAGAATATTCCATAGAAGACTGTACCGCCAATGTCATGATCATGCAAGGCTACATGCCGAATTAGAAATCCAAAAATTTTGAGTTGATAAAAGGATCAAGTGATCAACACAAAGACTATAACATATAAAATGAGAATATCTTACCATTCGAAAGATTGTGGAAAGATTGACGACAAACGTACATATTATTATTGCAATGAAGTTTATAACTTGAACCCACCGTGGGGAATTCAGCGAATTTACAAAATTGATGATTAATAAACCATCGTCTTCGCTGGCTACCCATTGTCTTTAGTGGGTATGGTTTCTTCAGAAAGTATGAGAATAGCGGATTCAATAGAAATGGTTGATGATAATAATAATAATCTAATTTATTGATGAAACGGATGATGATCAATCAATTACGAATGATTAAATGTCATTATAATTAACATTAGGTAACTGCCGTCTTAAAGAAACTATAAGGCCGCGTCTTACGTCTCTTGAACAAAGTATTCAAGCAAAACTCAAAAAAAAAAAAAAGAATATTTTATCTCCATAGTTAGTGAACTCATGACCATTTTGTTAGCTTTATAATCTGTTTATTGATGTGGTGATTGAAAAAGCAAACTTATTCACTTCAGTCTCACTACACAATGCACATTTAAAAAAAAATGATAATTAGTTAGTAATCAACTAAAAATAGAAGGCACAACTATTCTACATGTAATATAGATTATAGATTATAGATGTAGTTTTTCATTAAAGTGTGTAGAATAAGATAAAACATTTGATTGCTTTCAATACCTTTATCATTGAAAGCATCCAATTAAATGCACAATATTGATTCAAAATTGTTAAAAGCACATGGTACAAGCATCTTAATGCATCACATGGTACAAGCATCTTAATGCATTGACAAGGGCATAAAAGGAAGAAAAGTGGTCAAGTTTAGTTAGTACACAATGCACATTTAAAAAAAATGATAATTAGTTAGTAATCAACTAAAAATAGAAGACACAACTATTCTACATGTAATATAGATTATAGATGTAGTTTTTCATTAAAGTGTGTAGAATAAGATAAAACATTTGATTGCTTTCAATACCTTTATCATTGAAAGCATCCAATTAAATGCACAATATTGATTCAAAATTGTTAAAAGCACATGGTACAAGCATCTTAATGCATCACATGGTACAAGCATCTTAATGCATTGACAAGGGCATAAAAGGAAGAAAAGTGGTCAAGTTTAGAGAATTACACTTGTGACTTTTAAGTTGCCACCTTAACTTTGACATTTTGGACCTTTTTACCCATCTCTCCCTCTTTATAATGTAACATAGATTATATTATATATTAAAATAGAGATATGTGGGAGACATCAATGAAAGGTCTATTGAGCTTGGTCCGCAAGACTGCACCGTCATCTTTTACTTACATTTCCGAGAAAATAGGAAATTCTTTGATCGACAAGGTAATGTCGGATACTAAATTATCAATAAACAATGTAGAAAATTTCCGTATGAATATCTAAGATTGTAGTTTTTCTTATGCGCGCAGATGGATGAATTGGCATGCTTTGCATCAGGAATGATAGCATTAGGGTCATCTGGTTATGGTCTGATGAGTCCACCAAATTCTTAAATTTGGCAGAAGAGGTATTGTGTTAATTCTTTAATTAATCAAAATGAAAAGTTCTTTCCAGGATTGTCCTTGGTTCTATAGAGCGCCTTGCCTTTATTAAAACCAAGGGATTGTCCATAAAAAATGTTATATATTCTTTTTTAGTAAAACAAGTACAGTAGATTGTATTCTTTAACAACAGTCTGTGACGACTTAATTTGATTTGATTGGGTTTTAGATTCACCACATCTTGGCGAGGCACATTCGGAGGATGGCAACAGTGAGGTACGTTTTTTGTAATGTAGTCGCAACCTTTGTTGCAGCCTTGATGGTGTAATCCTCTTGATAATGTAGTCGCAACCACTTAATCTTGAATGACGGAGAACATCAAATCAAATGGTTGATATTGATGGCAGGGAAATTGCTTTCAACAAGATTTCAAAGACTACAAGACAAGGAACAGAGTTTATGAATGAGGCTCCGTTATTACCACGTATACACCTTCACGCAATCCGCAAAGAGGTTCTACGTGATTCTACTCAACACCTCATGTAGGAGCTTCTATTACGCGCGACCAACAAACATGGTACCTCCATTATTTTGAACTTTTCATGTTTGTCGTTTATATATCATCAACCAACAAAATTTGAACATGGGTCATTTGCATCTTTAACAAATGATCAAATGGGTCGGGTTAGACTGCATGTTCTAAATTTAAAACAAATCCACCTATTTAGTTGTTGGTTTTTTCCTTTTTAAACAAACCTGTTGATATTGGAACAGGCATGCGTTTTGATGGCATGATAGTGTTACAGTCCTTTGTCTACAAGGACGAACAAGAACTGAGGTTGATGGCCATAAAGTTTGGTTACAAGTGGAGGTAATACGAAGCTAAATCTCTAGACAGCTGGTGATGGGATTAGTAAAGCATCGAGCGGAGTCTTGTCCCAGTGATGACGACATTAGCAGTCCCTAGATGCGAACTCATATTGTAACCGCGCAACGCGCGTTGGTTGATATTTTTTTTTGTTTCTTCAACTAACAGGCTATATATCTATTTCAGATCCGTGGCGAGATACTATGTTTAAGACGATGCTGCTGTTTTTGGCCATTTCATATTAAAGGAGCCGTTAACTACTACCTTCTTTTTACCTACTCCGGTTGAGCTTCCTTTTACCTTTGTGTGAATAGTATTAGATTTGTCGCAAAGTATACCAAGTATTGTTACCATATGAGTGTATTTCTTATACGTTTCGATTTCATTTTTTCCTAAATCATGTTATGTTATCAACCGAGAAAGACTCTGTTTTGCGCGCCGCCACCACCGAATGACGCCGCCGCAACGCGCGGCAGATTAAATACCTAGTTTGAATTAAAACATAAAAATACATAATTCAAATAAAATACAAATATATAATTCAAAACAAATACATAAATGAACTACATTCGGGAGAGGTGGGAGGGTTTACCTCTTTGGAGGGTTCCCGCCCGGGCTTGGTCTTGAGTTCGAATCCTGCACACCACGAAAAAATTCCCTGTAACGGTTTGAGATAACTTCAAAGTGGACACCGGTGCGTGGGTAGTGATTCGAACTCCGGTCAAGGGGTTGTCTGTCGATTGGTTTCACCGCTGAAATACACCTTCCAAAAAAAAAATGAACTACATTCACCATTTGTTACCCTCAAAATTTTCCAAGCCAAATTTGGTTAAAGTCATGGCCATAGACATGTTTGTACTTAATTTTAGCCACTTCAATCGTTTCATCTTCTGTTGGATCACCCCTACCATTAATGACCTTTTTGTAGAGCAACTGAAATCTTGTAGTCTTGTTATGCATATCACTAAACTTTAAATTAAGTTGATGTGCAGTGCGGTCGGTGTGACCCATATATAGATAGAACTAAGTGAACAAAAACACCATGCCAAAATGAACGAGCTCTATTAGAAGGCGTGATTTTATGGTCATTCGCCCAAGCCTTAGCCAATGCTATCTCCTCTTTTTCGGTCCATCGTGTTCTTGCCATTTGAGAGATGGTAATCTATTTTGTAAAAAAAAAATAGAATAAAATGGTATGAGGTTTTCAAGTGTGCAGGATTTGAAGATATACTAAAAAATTGTATAGAAATAAGATTTTGAAGGTACGGTGAAAAATTAAGCAGAAATAAGGTTTTAAAGTATGTAGTGTTTGAAGGTATGATGAAAATTGTGTAGAAATGGATGGTATTTAAATTGAAAATGGAAATGTTTTTCTTTTAATAAATTCCCAAAAGTCAAAACATTTTGAACGTTACACACATTCAAACCCACTTCAACCCTCATAATAGACCACCTGTTGCCCCTACCCAAGCAAAACGGAATGATGTACCCGACTGCAGGGCCGGCCAGAGGGGGTGCGGGGAGGACTCCCGGCCCGGGCCTAATGTTTCATGGGGCCAGTAAAATTCGTATTTCGACCCATAAGTTTTAATTGAATATTAGTTGGATCGAAGGGTAGCTGAAGGCCTGAAGAAAAAGAAGCAAAAAAGGTTGTTAATATAAGAATTTTCATCTGGTATGAGTAACTTTTGCAGTGTGAAAATGGAGGCTTTAGAGATGTTTGAAGAAGATGATAGGTAATTGGTTATTTTTAGTATTCTATTAATTATTAATAAATAAATAATAAACATGGTTCAAACTTCAAATCACAATGTCAGACTTTTCTGGTAAAATGCACAATCATTTTTATATTGATACGGTTTAAAAGAATTCATTTAATTGAGTACATATTTTACTTTTTATTTATTTTTATTATAGTAATGTATTATAACTATATTTATAATATACTTAGTTTAAAAAAATTAAGCGTCATTACTTTACGGCAATAAAAAGTGTTATATATATATATATTTATTTGTATATATTGACGCTCTCGTAAAAAGTTTCTGGTTTAACCGCTTGAATGATAAGATTCCGGTTCGAAGGAGTGGTATTTGTGTTGCTCGACGCTGGCTAGGGGGCATATTTTTCATGTCTCGGCCCGGGTACAGGAATTCTCGGAGCCGGCCCTGCCCGACTGGTAGGGTTATTTGTTGCTAGAGAGTGCCTCCATGATCCATCCACTTTTTTAATACTACATATTTTTTGTGTAGTAGTGTATGTAACTATATGTTTTAACTAGCTGCTTATAAGCCCACGGCGTGAAGGAGATGCATGTTTTTATGTGGCCAATCAGATGCAACTTATAATCACTTTTTTTCCTCTTTTTTTAACCAATTTAATTAAATATGATTTTTGTGGATAGTGCAAAGTAAAAACTTGTGAAACCATTATACACTAAAACTGAAAAAAGTGAGTGAGATTTTATACATATAACAACACATGACAGACACTTTTTAAAATGGCAGTGAAAATTTATGAAACGTTAACATATAGCCTAATAAGCAATTTCACTCATTTCATTTTTAATAAGACGTATTCTTTCACAGATATGACGTATAAACAAATTAGATCTCTTCGGTATTAACTTTAAAACCATGGATTTACTATCTAATCATTTAACATGCAAAATCACGATTCATAAAGTAGCATCTATCTATTATAATAATTGAAACCAATAAATCTTACATGACATTTAAAGAGGACATTATCCTCCTTGAGTGTGCCATGTGACATTAATTGATTTTAGGAAAAAAAAATAAAAAACAAAATTGGATTTTTCTCTCTCATGTTTCCTCCCATAATTTTTAAACATTAATATCTTTTATATACGAGATTTTTTAAAGAAAAAAATTACACCAAATTATCTTTCCAACAATTACCATAGTGCTATATAAAAAACAGAGAAAAAACCGACAATTTTTTTGTGGGGTTTTGTTCATACAGGAAAAAAACACAAAGTGTTCAGGTAATTCATTAATCATGTATAGGCAAGTCACTAATTATGTTCAAATCAGCAAATATGAATTCTATTTTCAACATATGTTAGCATTGAAGTTGTACGTTGTTTTAGGTTAGGTATTAATATTAGAGTTATACATTGTTTAAGGTTAGGTGTTAACATTGGAGATACATTGTTAATTGTTTTTGTTTAGGTGGTACCCGAAGCTTTCCTGCATGTAACTGTAAAACGCATCGTTCTATTTCATATGTAATATTGATATGTCATATTAGATTTCTCAACCCCGGGACGTTCCCGAAGTATAATCTAGTAACAAATATATAAAAAACTACCTTAATCATTCGTTAAGTATAACCCTATTACTAGAAACTTCCTTCAATATTTGTAATTGTATCCTACCACAAAATAAATATGCAACACATGATTCATAAAAACAAATTGGGTTCTCGCCAACCCTAAACTAAAGTATTAGGCAAATTTGGGCCCAAATGTCGGAAGACCCACCCTCCATCATGTTACTATCTTGTTGATGAATGATGACACGTGATTGCCTCCCACAAACTCACACGGACCCCATTTTCTCAAGTGCTTTTCCACCTCCATTTCCTCTTTACTACCACCAATCACCATCCTGCTATGTTGTTTATGCTTAATACAAAATACTTTCTAACACTCTTATTGTCATTAACCTATTGGTTAGATTTAAGTGCATAAACTAGTATTAAATATGAATTTGATGGTACCTAAGAAGAAATGACTAAAAAAGACACTAACTTTTAGTATATGAAGAAGGAAATACCTTTCGAGTGCTCAAATACCGGTATGAACTTCAGTAGGATTGCCCTTCCAATAAACTTTTAGGCTGAAATCACTAGTCCTTGCTATGATAACACTACAAAACAAAAGTCGCCAGCCTCGGCACATGATGAAGAATATCCCTGCAAGTGGCGAAGCTCGGAGATCGAATCGGCGGGGACCGGACACATTTTTTTCCGATTGGTAGGGGCCAGAATTTCAAATAGATGGGCCGGACTCAATTCATATAAAAATTACCTACGAAAATCGCAAATTCCACCATTGAGCCAAAAAACGGTGGGGGTCGGGCCTCCACTGTGCTTCGCTCCTGTTCCATGCGACCACTGTAACACCCCAGGCATATATATCCCACATTGTCATTGGATATGAGAGATCTTGGTTCATAAGTAATGTCCTGCCTCTTAAATCACCAACGCGTTTTGGGCTTAGTTAGCTGTGGGGCACATGAAAACTCCACAGTTAAGTGTGCTTAGGTGAGAGTAGTATCAGGATGGGTGACCTCCTGGGAAGTCTTCCCCTGAGTAACCAAAAATAAATCCGTGAGTTTCTAGTGGGCAAAGCGGACAATATTGTGTTGTACTCTTTTTGTGCCGTATAGGCATAATTGAATCTAGGTTTACTCAACTCGAATTTGCCTTGGTTGGTTGAATATTGTGGGTTTATTGGTTGAATTTGGCCATACCTCTCCTTTAATTGACTGATCAGCCAGGTTGGTTAAAGTCTAAACAGTACAGTGGCATGTGTTTTTAAGATTAAGATTTAAGAATGAGACTTAAGAATGATGGTAGCTGCATGGAGAGAGGGAGATAAGGTGTTCGAATAAAGAAAAATCATTAAGAAAAAGGTATAGATCGAGGCATAGATAGGAAATGAGACCGTGACTCCATAGCTTTGGGTTGTTCACTTGTTCCCATATTACTAGAAATCATTCCTTTTTTTCATTCTCATTCTACGAAACCAAACATATGTTATTGTCATCTTTTTGTTAATATTTTTTTTATGATCATTCCTTCAAATTGAGCACCTCCATTTGAACGTAGTTTATATTAACTCTGAGCGTAAATTAATATTAGTATTTTGTATACGAGGTATAGGGTCAAGTTATTCTACACAGTGTAAAATAAATGAGAATGATACAAAAAACTTAATGGATCACAAAATATAACACAATGGATCGCAAAATATAAACACGGTACCGAGAAATATAATACAATGTCGAGGAAAAAAGACACAATGGGTCCCAAAACAACACAATGACGGAAAAAAAAGACACAAAGGCACATAAACAGATACGATAATCTAACACAAATTCTAAAATCTACAAGCTAAAAATCCAGAAAAGCGAAAACTTAAAACTAAGATCGTAGAGTTCAATGAGATGGTTCCAATGTCACTTGAATGAGTTCAATCGGAATCCGTTTGATACCATTCCTACTACAACTTAATTTTTTTTTTTCGTGTATTTGATCCTAATCCGTGTATAATAACTTATTTATGGGTTTACGTTTTCCAAGGTGACACTTCCGTAATAAGCTAATAAGTTTCATAATGGACCTAAGGTCAGTGGCGTATCCAGGACGGATTTCCAGGGGGTTCCTTTCGTAGATTTCACTGATTTTTACTAATTTTTCGAATTTTTCCACTAAATTTTTCATTTTTTTCCAAACCAAGGAGGTTCCTGGGAATCCCCTAAAAACCCCTAGATTTGCCCCTACCTAAGGTGAATAGATTGTGATACTCAATATAGTGTGTTTTTAACTATTTGGTAAAGGAAATGGGTAACAAAACCTTAAACCATGAAGGAGCGCATAAGGTGTATTCACATTTGGTAAGCTTATACATACAGTAGGTACAAAATTTGGTCTGGATGGCAAATCGGTGCATACATGATATGATACGGTCATGGGTCCGTATAGAAGCTGGGAAATATCCACATACCCACGTTGCCTTGTACTAGCTTATGTATTTTGCATTCCAGTCACCCCACGCTCACCTCAATCCCATGTTTTCAATCGTTGCATTAATATTGCCTTTGATTAGTCTTCCACTAGTGCATCATCTCATGTTTAGTGATTTCCGTTTTGCATTCATCTTCGTTATTGTTATTTAAGTACCGTTTGCATGAATGAAAAGTAGTAGAAATTTTTGGCTTAAAAGCTTGTCTATAATTCTCTCAAGTTTCTTGGAGTCTAACCCGCTTAATGGTCTATCTTGGAGTCGAACCCGCTCAAAGGGTCAATTATCATGATACCAACAGACATGAATGTTGGATCAAAATTCTCGAACTCGCGCAACAAGGTTTTGCTTTGGCAACTATTTTTTTCAAACTAGTCACTTTTTGAACTAATGAAAGTCTACAATGTGTGACCATAAGTGTCATTTATTTGAATGTTATTAAACAACATAATTGCACAACAAAAACAATTAATTTTAATTAAAAATGTGTTAACAATTTATGTGAGGGAACCCTCACATAATTTGATTCCCGGGTTGTGAATGCTCTTAAATAGGTGGTGGGCTTATCTGCTAGACTACTACAATCATGGATATCAAACAGTTTAATACATAAGTTGTGTTTACCTACTCTAAAGACTAAAATAATTGCTATAATGTTCAAATTCAAAGAGCCCCTACTATGTAGTTCACGTAGGCCCTCTAAAAATGTTAGGTCGGCTTTATTACCCATAAGATATCATCATACTATCATAGACACAAATAGTAGGGAAATTTGTTCTAAAGGAACCTTGTTTGTCATGTGATCTCATCTAAAGGGACTATACTCCTGCAACATATTATGTTTATATTCAACTTTATATTTATATATGTAGTATGGGATTTTAATATAAAAAATAAAAAGAAAAAAAACTAATAAGCTGCAGCCACCTGGCAGGAGGACTATTCATCGGCTTCTAAAACTAACATATAGGATAATGCATGATAACTTATCGTATTTGTTTAGGTAAATTCCATAAAAAACCAATAATACTTTCCGTTTGTTTTACAAAAGTCCCTCCACTTTTTTTTGGATGTTAAAGTCCCTCTACTTAGTAATTTTGAACATAGTTGTTTTTTTTTTGTAAAAGAAAATTGTCAATTACAAATTAGGTCCTTTATATTTATGATCATTTACATATCATATAAGATTTATCATTATTTATTTAATTTTTTTCGAACACTTACCTATGAAATTATCACAACTGAATAAATAGATATAACTAATGAGTATAAACACCAATAATTTCTAAATTACAAAATTCAATAGTTTGTTGGATTACTCTTATAATACTAAATCATGCAACTTTTGTTGAAACAAATTTCACCTACAATATATTATGTTTTGATCTAACTAGAAGTAGAAAAAAAAAATATGAATGAGGATGAAATTCAAAAGGATGGTTTGAATTTTGGTCGATTGTTAAATCAACCACTCTTGTCACCCCACTTTGCTTCCATCTTAAGCTTACTTTCTTGTCATCACAATATAATACGCTTGATTTCAATAATCAACACGTTTCATTTTTGCTTTTTATATGTTCTTGTGAATTATATGAAGTTGTGATTTTCTATTACCGACCATTCGACCAAACACCTTTGACATGACTATTGTATGTTTCCAATTGGTTAAGATTTTATTAATTCACAAAGAACGGCCCATATGCGCCTGACAGTAGGCCCGAATTAAATTTTAGTTTAATGGGCCGATTATAAACATGTAGGCCCGAATTAAATTTTTGTTTAATGGGCCGATTATAAACTTTGTGTGTAAGAATCTAAAATCTAAGAGCTCTTAGTTTATTAAGTGCTGGATTATTAAGAGGTCTGAATGGTTAAGAGGTATGAATGGTTAAGTGCTGAATCATTAAGTTGGACCTCTTAATGGTTAGTTTTTTTGTCCCACATTGGTAGGAGAGTCTCATTAAGGTTCAGTCTAGTTCAGTGCTTAATGGTTCAGCTGCATCCCAAGTCTTAATGGTTTAGCCTTAACCATTTCAATCAGAAGATAAAACAAACGTGCTGAATGCTGAATCATTCAATGTTGAATGGTTCAGAGCTTTATTAAGAGGCTTACCAAACAGCCCCTAAGTTAGTTCTAACTTCTAACCAGCAAATCAGCAATGTTATCAACAATAGTCGACATGGGCAATTTTAAGTAAAAGCATAAGTTTTTTTTTTCCTCTTTTTTTCCTAGTGTTTCTAGTTATTACTTGCCGAATGTACCCTGATCTGTCCAATCTTCTAGCGCCAGCTCACTACCTTAAAAATCTATTTGGATGCAACCAAACTATGCCCCCCCCCCCCCTCCCCCTCTCTTACCCACCATGGTAACTACTACCCCAACCCATTACCCGATTCCAAATCCGGGAGCGCCCCAACTCCAAAATAATCATTTTATTTTTCTATTTAAAAAAATGAAACTAAAACTCTTTTTGTGCATCTTCAACATCAGCCCCACCACCATCTAACTTGGTTCTCTCCGTAGTTTACTTCTTGGACACCCCCTCTTTGCACGCTTATTAGAGTTAGAGGGTCTCCAACCTGAATGAATGGACCAATCCGAATTCCAAACTCCCAAACGAAAAAAACCTATCCAACTCGAGGTTTAGATCGGCTCGTACACACATTTTCACGACCTATTTTTTTTTACAAAAAACAGTGTACAAAATCCCATGATGGTTTTTTTTTTTTTTTTGATAGGCCAACAAAGTCGTCACGGGCTCCTGTGAGAACCCCTTTATAACGAATTCAGGATACCCACGGGACAACTGGTCCTCCAGGTCCACCAATCCAGGGAAAACCCGACTATCCACTCGCCCTAAGGCACAACAGTGAATAATCGATAAAACCTTGTATCTTTCAAGGCTCGAATTATAATCATTAGACCCCAAGTAACCTATTATTAGGCCTTATACCACTCCACCAAAAGGTGAGTGGTTATGAAGGTTTTCGATAAATAAAACACCCTAGCCATTAAAAAAATAATAAAAAAAACCGCGTTACCAAACAGCAGTTGAAACAAAAGTAGAATCGTAACATCGATGCAATCGTTGGTCGAAGAGACGCATCAAAGCAGGCCCCCCTAATCCTTGTATACAATGGTTCTTCTTGTTCCACCCACTAAAGAGAGAAACACAATCCAAACCCGACCCGAATTTTCTGATCCTACCCGCTCTTTATACCAAATTTTATCGCTTATTAAGTCAAAACCTGTCACTTTCATACTATTTATTAAATTCTCTTAGTTTTTATCAAACAGTGAGAGAAGTTTGTGGAATTGAAACCTCCCCTTTATTCAACTCGATTTCCGTTTGATAATTGATTACATCTGATGACTTAAAAAGGTTAGATTTTTTTATTTTGTCCCTTATTTACTATGATCTTTGATTTTACATGGTTGTTTGTTTAAATTTATAAAAAAGATTGTTGGGATTTATTATGTTCTATACTGGGAGTATTCTTTAATCAACAAAATTTAATCTTTGGGTTGTTTATTTATCATCCAATCATATTTGGAAATTTGGATGATTTATGTATAGAGAAAGATTCAATCTTTATGTGCTTTGCCCTAAACCAAGTTGAAGTTTGGTTAATTGAATTATTATGTGTTGCTTGATTGTTATTGGGGGTTAGGCTTTGACAAGGTGAGGTTTTAAGTATTGAAGATGGGTAGTTATTGTGAGGATGAAGAAGATGAGTTTTTCGACACACGTGAGGTGTTCGGTTTAACGTCTGACTCAGAATCCGAATGCTCACCTGAGGATTGTTCGACTTCTGGCTTCGGGTATGATTATTGGGTTGGGAATTTGGACAGTGTTGATGCTCGACGTGATAGATTCTTGAGGTTTATGGGTTTGAATTCAAGGTGGCTTGTAAAAAGAGATAGTGATGAAGAATATGAAGGTGGTTTTGTTGATGAAATAAGAGACGTCGCCGAAGTTATCTTGCCTGAAAATTCAACAGCTCAAGATGAGTTTTTGTTTAGGAATGCATTGTTAAGTAAATCCATGGAGTTGGTAGCTTCTACATCTGTGAAAGATCGTCTTAGAGTCGAAACTGTAAATAGGGATGAATCAGATGAAGACGATGAAGACTTGCGGATGAAAAGATCATTTGATTTCAGTGCTGAGAGTAAGCCTAATTTTGGTTCGTCTTCTCAGCAATCATCAAAAGAAGGGGAAACCGTTAGTTTGTTTAATAGAAGGAAGAAAGTGAAAAGGGGTTGGTTTCAAAAGCTAAATGCTATGGCTCGAATGACAGATAAACATGATGAATCAGTGACTTTGAAGCCCAATCACACAGTTAATGTGCACACACACAAAAAGAAATCAAAAGAATTATCATCCCTTCATGCCACACAAGAGTTTTCAGCACATAATGGCCCGATTTCAATCATAAAGTTCAGTCATGATGGCAGATACTTGGCGAGTGCTGGTGAAGATGGTAGTTTACGAATTTGGAAGATTTTTGAAGATCAAGATCCAAGAATATATGAAATTCGGGAAACCGAGGCTTCATCAATTTATTTTTCAACTAATAATCTCTCTGAATTAGCACCCATCAAAGCAGATAAAGAGAAAACACGAAAAATCACCGGGTTCGGGAAATCAACTGAATTGGCTTGTGTTATTTTACCACCTAAAGTCTTCAGAATCTCGGAGAAACCCGTGCATCAATTCCATGGGCACGGTGGTGAGATCTTGTCACTTTCATGGTCTAAAGAAGGGGTATGTTCTTTGTATTCTAACACTTTTAATTAACTTTTTTTACAATAACGCCCGCAATTCATATAGTCTTAATACACTTCTTTTTTATTTACCATGATTTAGCATCTTCTATCATCTTCGGTGGATAAAAGTGTTCGTATGTGGAAACTTGGACATGATGAATGCCTCAAAATATTTGCGCATTACAACTATGGTGAGTGCTGTCTGATGCATAATCTTTTCCCAGAATTCATAAAACTAAATAATGATAAATATGTTTCATTTGCAGTGACGTGTGTTGAGTTTAATCCCGTGGATGATAATTATTTCATTAGTGGTTCCGTAGATGGCAAAGTACGCATATGGGATGTGCATAGATGTCAAGTTATTGATTGGATTGATCTTGGTGACATTGTCACTGCTGTGTGTTATAATCCAGATGGCAAGGTTTGTTTTGTTTTAAAAAAGAATATGTGGTTTACTTTTATTTCTTTTTTTTGCTCATTTGGTTATATTTTGTTAGATTCAATTCAAACTTAAAGATAAGTCTTTATTTGATTACTATACAGGGAAGCATTGTGGGAACCTTAGATGGAAAATGCAGTTTCTATGATATTATTGGTATAAATTTAACCTTAAAAGAACTAATTAACGCATGCAGATATTTATTAAGTAAGTGGTGAAACTATCTGCAGATGACCGGCTGCAATTGCAAACTCAAATTTTGTCAATGAGTAAAAAGAAGTGGCCAAAGAGAATAACAGGGTTTCAGGTACAATGATAAAACAATCTTTTTTATTGTATATTTATTCGGGTCTTTGTTTTTGTTATTGAAAGATATGACAAAGTACTATTATATTTTTCAGTTTTGCCCAATGGACTCTAGGAAAGTAATTGTTTCATCAGCTGATTCACAAGTGAGAATCCTTTGTGGGATCAATCTTGTTGGCAAATTCAAGGGTATGTTATGTTCCTTGGCTCTATTTTTTAAATAAATCTTTAACCATGAGGGTGACTAACTTTTGTATTTAGGTTAACTAGACGAATAAGTATATACTTGTGGTAGGTTAACCGAAACTGAAATGTAGTTTTGGTAGGTTAATTGAAACCAAAATGTAGTTTTGTTTGGTCAACCAAAATATCGGTAAATTATAACATTATTTGTATTGCAAGTTATTTCATATTGTTAGTATAATGATAATGATAGTTCTGGTTGAAAATGTAACAAGAAGTTGTACTTTACAATAAATCATATATATTGAACCAAACATTTACATGTGATGTACCCTATGCATTTAATGGTGTGCTTGACTATTGAAACTTGAATTAAACAGGAAATAGAAGTTCAGGAAGCCAAATGTCAGCATCCTTCACATCAGATGGAAAACACATAATCTCAGCTGCAGAAGATTCAAACATTTATGTCTGGAATCACAACATTAATCCCGCTAAACCCCTTACAAAACCCAAAACCAACTTATCGTTTGAAAACTTTTTCTCACGAAACACAACAATGGCCATACCTTGGTGTGGCCTCAAAACCATAGCATCCGCACTTACATTAAACAACCACCTTAACAACAACAACAATGCTGTTGTTCCGAGAAGTACAATAGATTCACCTCGTATGCAATCGCCATCAACAACCCGTGGCTTTTTCTTGGAGATGTTATTGAAAGGGCCACAAACGTGGCCAGCTGAGTCACTTCGGGTTCCACTCAAGTGAGTGTTTCACCTTCGATGCGTAAATCAGAGTACAGATTCTTGAGAACCGCATATCAAAGTACATTTGTTGTTCCACATATCTGGGGTCTGGTGATAGTTGCAGCAGGTTGGGATGGACGGATTAGAACCTATCTAAATTACGGTTTACCCATCCGGTTGTGAAACTGTAACTCGTCATTTTTTGGTATATATATATTTAAAATAAATACACACACATATATATATATATATACCCGTTCTTGGTTTCTGAAAGAAAGAAGAAAGAAACAGTTGTGGATTTTGTTTTATTCTTGCTTTGGCTTCTGTTTGTTAATTCAGTTAAAACCCAGTGTTGTTAGACAATGAAGGTTTAGCCTTGTTGAACAGAGCATGTTATTGTTAAACACCATTTTTAAGCTGAGAATTGAAAGCAAAGAGTTTTTTACTTGGTTTTGTAAATATTTGGATCTGTGGTATCAATGTAATTGTGTTTTTTGACACACCTCCATGTCATCTTTTATGAATGTATCACAATTAACGAATGTGTTCAAGTATTTATGTGTTTCGCTCTCCAGATCGTTTGTTGGCTCAATCAAATCCATCTGGCCAAAAAATTCATGTCTTGCCACTTTTACCGATATATCGTTTGTTCAAGTATTTTTCCACTTCCATACATCGCTTCTATCTACTAGAACTAAGAACTTGTTGTGACAATATTCAACTCTTCCATTTCTCTCTTTTCTTCATATGTACCTGGGCCTCTGCTCCATCCCATTCTCGTAACACCTCATCATTACACTTTCTATAGCACTCTATTAGTGGCGTCCCTGAAGATTTAGTTCCGCTGTCCAAGCCGTTCAAAAATATGTCCCTTAGACCTTAAGTTTTGAATTTTAAATGAGTTTTTAACGGGCCCAAGTTTTAAGTTTAAAATGAGTAGGGTTGCAATAGAGAAAAAGGAATCAAGAAAAGGCTATGTTTATTCATTGACAAATAAAACTTTATATATACATACAATCCAATGGACTAAAGACCCGTTCAACCTACTTTTTCTCCTAATAAAGCTACTAAGATTGTTGGGTGTGAAGTCCTTGAGCTAATTATTGCTATTGGGCTTTTTTATTGGATGTTTAGGAAGCCCGTGGACGTAGGTTCCCCACTGAATCCGAACCATGTAAAATTCTCGTGTTCGTGTGTTGTGCTTTATATTTTTTTGTTTCTTATTGCGTGTTCGTTGTGAATCGGTTATTCTGTTGCGCCACTTAATCCTAACAAAGATGACCCACTATTCACTCTTCCAACACGTTCACATTCTCCACTAACACTTGGTCAAACACTAACCTTCTTTATTCATTCATACATGCACTCTATGTGAACTCTTATTCTTGTTCCATGCATCAACCAAGACTAGGTAGATGATCCATAACCATTACCTATGAACCGTGAATGAACCCGTGACCTGATAACGTGTTGACCCGTTATTGGAATTGTGAAATTTGTTCCCTCTTATTAGTATAAACGACAATATATATAATATACAAAACAAATCTCCTATTCTAGTGGAGATATACTATCCTAAAATATATACAATCAATTCATAATTGATAATGATTCTATTAAACCCTCACAGTCGAAGCTAAGGATGGCCGAATGCTGAGACTGGATCTGAAATCATCAAACAATACACGTGGCAACCCTTTAGTAAAAATGTCAGCAACTTGATGTCGAGAAGAAACATGTAGCACACGAACTTTGCCTTTCTGAACTTGTTCATGAACAAAATGTATATCATAGGAGACGCATTACTCCTAGCACAAATGCGTAAGCGACAAATCAGTGACAAATTTAGATTGTTTTATCTTATATTTTATTTTTTTTAGTACTTTTGCATGTTTCGTGTTTTATTTTTCTTTTATTTTAATTTATCGTATTGTAATGTCTATTATGTGTCTTAATGGAATATTTTTAATGAAATATTATTTGTTTTAATTTAAAAAAAATAATGGGTAATCACTGCATAAGGCATTGTAGGCTTGAAATCACACACAACACTTTTTTTTTAATTTCAAGCCCCATAATACCCCATGTGTGACTAGAATGTCATATGTCATACAGTGCCCATGAATGAGACTTGAAATTCTTTCACAATTACACATGGTCTTAGGAAAAAGAAAAATTTAGTAAGACCACTCGTAGTGGTAAAACTTTTGGGTGTGGATTTGGAAAAAAAAACGCCATAAAACACCGGTGCATACCGGCCCCAAGTGCGTTATGAACTATTTTGGAACTAACGCCCAAATAGAAGGTGAACCTACAACTCTTCTTGTGAGCCAATCACAAGCGTAGTGTTTTTCTTCCTCTACCACTACGGCTATGTTTGGCAAAACTAGCTGGTAACTGGAATCTGGTAGCTAGAAGCTGATAGCTGGAAGCTTTTTAAATATATTTTGGTGTTTGGCAGAGTAGCTAGAGTTTTTAATAAAATGTATAAAATGACCAAAATGGGCATAATTAAAAGCTTGTAAAGAAGGTTTTATTTTAGGGTCATGCTATTTGGACACCCCAAAAAGTTATTTGGACACCCTAAGTATGCCTCGTATAGAGCTATATGGGGCATATTGGTGTGCAATTTTTGTCTTTTAGCTATCTGATGTTGACTAACACTGAAAACAATAAAGTTAATACTCCTCATATAGACCTATATAAGGCATATTGAAATACAATTTTTGTCTTCTAGCTAATTAATGCTGACCAACACAGAAAACAATAAAGTAATATGCCTCATATAGATCAATATGAGGCATATTATGGTCTATTTTTATTTTTTGTATATTTTCATTTTTATTGTTTTTAAATAACTAAAAATACTAAATTAACTTAAAAAAAATCCAAAAATTGACGAAAAATTAGTTATATTCACTCCAATATTATTTTAACAAAATTATAACTTTTTGTTACCAGTATTATTTTATAAAAAATATTTCTTTTGTTTGGTTTTGTTTTGGTTGGTATTGAAGATGTTTGTTCTGTTTTGGTGAGTTTGAAGAAATTATATAAACAATACAAAGTTTGAAGAAGTTATAAGATTTGTTTGAGAAAGTGTTTTTTTTTTAAGTCGATTGATCGTAGTATTTAATACATTTGAAACAAAAGAAAACAAACATCTTCAAAACCAACAAAAACAAACCAAACAATTAAAAAAAACGAATATGTCTCATCTTTGTAACAAAAACATCTAATTTTTTTAAAATAGAGTTCAAATCAATAAAACTTTATTTTTTTTATTTTTTGGGATTTTTAAAAGTAATTTTAGTATTTTTAAACAATAATATTGTATTAAAAAAAAATAAAAAACAGCCTTGATATGCCTAGTATTGGGCAATACTTGGCATATCAAGCCTAGTATTAATACCAATACTAGGCTTGGAAAGTGATATGGGGGTGCCCATACTACCCATATAGATCAATATGAGGCATATTAAGCCTAGTATTAATACCAATACTAGGCTTGGAAACTGATATGGGGGTGCCCAGATATGTGTCATATTGGGCAATACGACCCATATAAGGGTCTTTTTTTATTTTTTTTTATATATTTTCATTTTTATTGTTTTTAAATAACTAAAAATACTAAATTAACTTTAAAAAATCCAAAAATTAAAAAAAAAAAAATTAGTTAAACTCAATCCAAAAATTCAAACACGTTTTTTCGAACACATTTTTTTACGAACACCTTTTTTTTCGAACACGTTTTTTTCGAACACGTTTTTTTCGAACACGTTTTTTTTCAAACACGTTTTTTCGAACTCGTTTTTTTTTCAAACACGTTTTTTTTTCCGAACACGTTTTTTTTCGAAAACGTTTTTTCGAAAACGGGTAGTATAAGGTACCAAGTTGCAGCCAATCATTGCCTTGAAGTCAGTGTTCAACTTTTTTGTCCTTTATATTTCTCATATAGCCCTATACGAGGCATATACAGGGTGTCCAAATAGATTTCAAGGGTGTCCAAATAGACAGAGCCTTATTTTATTTTTAAAATAGAATGGGTATTTGTGTTATTTACTAATTAAAAGTTTGTAGCTAATAGAGTTTTTTCTTAAAAGCTAGTACTAGTAGCTTTTCACTATAGAGCTTTTTCTCCAACTTAAAAGATTCCAGCTCTTTCAATCAAACAAAACTTTTTATTAAGTATGAGTTTTTTCTTAAAAGCTTGTAGCCTAAAAGTTGTTAAAAGCTTCTTACCAAACATACCCTACAACTCTACATGTGTTCTAATTACTTCTAAAGACTTTTAATATTAACGGTGGTTTGGGTCTTGGACCACTGAGCCATTCAGGACTCAATAAACCACACGTCCTCCTCCGACACACAATGACACCATAATGAGTCCACTGCTTATTTGCTGGCACTTAATGCGCCGTTAAGGGGCTTTTCTGGTAGGCCCATCATGTCTCTCTTCATTTTTTACAGTGTCACGCTTTCACCGCTTCCAATCTTCCATATTCATATCTAAGGGTGTAAACGAGCCAAGCCGAGCCCGAGCTTGATTAACTTATAAGAGCTTGAGCTCGGCTCGGTTTGAGCTTTGTTTTTAAAGCTCGAGCTCGGCTCGTTAGTAGTTTTTCAAGCTCGAGCTCGGCTCAGGCTCGGGTCGTTTAGTGTTTATTAGTTAATATATTTAATTAAATAATATATATAATAGGCTCGTTTAAGCTCGATAAGTAAAAAGTTCGGCTCGTTTATTAAACAACTTTAAATGTGGGGTAAATAGTATAAAATATTAATAAACCTAATATTATACTAGGCTCGACGAGCCTGATGAGCTTCATATGCCAGGCACGAGCTTGAGCTCGATAAGTAAACGAGCTTTGTTTTAGGCTCAAGCTCGGCTGGAGCTCGATAAGGCTTGGCTCGTTTCGAGCTTTTTACCGAGCCGATCTCGAATAGTTCGCAAGCTGCTCGGCTCATTTGCACCCCTATTCATATCTATCTTTTTACTTTTATTTTTAAAGTATTATTTTCTCCATATACCTATATATATATATATTTTTTTTAATTTAAAACATATCCCTATCACTAAAGTTTTTTTCCAAACAAGGGACCTTTAAAGTTTAAACAAAGTACACAACAAAAGTATAAATAAATAATCGTTAATCTTTGTTTTGTCTCGCAATTTATTATTCAAAAGTATCAGGATAAAATGTGACATGTATGATATGGTTAATGATTACCATCAAGTTATATAACAATAACTCTTAATTAATTTATTGCACCAAAATCTCTTGTGAAAGATCATGTTTCTAGCATGTAATTAATTGTTTGTAGCCATTCTAAGCAAAGGAAAAGTGTATTTCCTTTATAACTTAAACTACATATATCCAGATCTTTGCATCTTTCGACCCAAGTCATGCTCACTACATGTGATAAACATTTGTTTATATCTCCCAATCTAAAAAATAGTATCATTTGTATTTTTCAGATGGAAAATGATAAGTCAGACGTCATCAACATTCTTTTATATACTTGGCCGTTAGTGGTGAGCTAGCTATACTACGCCTTCCCTGTGCAACACCCCAATCATATTTATTCTAGTTATATCGGCATTCCATCTTTAGTTTTGTTTTCTACTAGTAGATATGGTTTTATTGATGCGTCCTTTTACAAAATCCTTCTCTTATGCCAACGACATCTGATTATTTTACAACTTACATAGTAGTTACATGTTCATATGTTTCGTTAGCTTTGAACAACTCGTAAAATGGTCCAACTCATAAAAGTCTAGAAATTTGGCTAATTTATAACACATTACAAAAACATGATGGTTTCGTGATGTTAGCGATTGCTCGTGAACTAGTTTATATCGTCAGCTAACACCAGTGTTTAGATGCAGGAGAGCACATGAGAGTTCATATAATTTCGAATATTCTACATCAGTCTCACAAATACCATTTTAGGGTGGCCGGTGTGATTATAGGCAATCCATTCGAGTACCCCAACTCACGTAGCAACACTGCCATTGCCTCATTGGGTAGGGTGTTGCAAGTTATTGTAGCTAAAGTGTATGTGTGTGTGGATATGATACATATAGAGAAACAGTAGTGTGAAAGGGTGAGACCCATGATTTATGGTGGTCTTGCTACAAATTAAAATGTTTTTAGGTAGTTTAAGATAAAAATGAATTAGCAATATTTAATTGGTGGAGTGTATGGTAGTTTGGGTTGTACACCACCCCTAGTATTTCATGTCATTATTCCGATGGGGAAGCTTAAGAAGGGCCCAGGGGTGTCCGTCCCCACCATTTTTTAGCTTATTAGTGTAAATTTCTCCGTTTTTGTCCGAAAAATTGTATATATCGATTCATCTTAAATCAGACACAGGTTGGGGAAATGTTTCCTTTCTTAATTCCTAGCCAAAAGGAGGTCACCTTTTTATGCGGTTTGATGTATTGCAAAATACATCTGTTTTCGTTCTATAGTTTATATTATTTTCGAGTCAGTTTGTGTCGTTTTTGTAGTATTTTTGTATTCTATTTATTATTTTGTGTTGCACAGGAGTCCGGGCAAGAAAGGAAGTAAAATGGAGCTTAAACGAGAAAAAAACAAGCCTCCGAACAAGTCGCGATTGATCGGGAAGTCGAAAAAAGAAAAAAATGGAAAATTTTGTCTCGTCGCGTTACGGGACGAGGTAGAGAAGATCTGGTCACGCTACGCGACGGTTCCCCCTGATCCTGAAGCTCGTCGCGCTACGCGACCACAACAGCTGAAGCCCGTCGCGCTACGCGACGGGAGTAAAATCGTAAAAAAACTTGTTTTTGGCCCAATCTCGATAATAAAAACCCTAGAACGGCCATTAATCGATTTGATCATCACTTTTGACGAACTAAAGCTGCTCTGGAGCACTAGGAGGTGAGAGAAAGGCCAAGGGTCAAGATTTTGAGCATTGGGATCGAGAGTTTCTGGTGTTAATCATTCGGTTTCTTCATTCCTTTGTTCTTTTGAATTGCAAACTATGTTTCATGAACTTAGAACTGATTTTATTCTTGTTTTGAACATGTTTCTTGGCTAGATTTTTATTACTACTTAGGTTATGATGAATACTCATGATTGATTGAATGTTTTTATGGTTTTTGGAACTTTGACTATGGATTGATGATTTAGTAAAGACTTTGATTATTTTTGATCTGGTGTATATGCGTACCTAGTTTTGTTCAATTAATAATTATTTACTCCACATGCGTTTTTGTGAATGTCTTTCATGTATGAATGCGTGTTAGGTTGTGGACTGTGTGTTAGCAACTAGTTTATGGTAAATTACTATTGTTTTCCATAGGAGTGGTTTTTGTTGATTGGGTAGTTCTAGGTATTCTTCCAATTCCAATAGTTGTAAGGTGCGGGATTGTCGATATGTCTAGGGTGTTAAATTGCTAGATCTAGATGCTTTGTAAAAAGATCTTCCTAGTTTCCTTACCACTACTTGCGTATCGAGTCAGGTCAGGTTTTCTATAGTTACCCCTTGCACTCTTAGTGTAGTGAGGCTTTCGCGCTGTAAGGTAGACTATCTAGCGAGTACTTTATCATCAGAGTAGGTAAGCCTGTAAGGGTAACCTCTCAATCGGTAGTTTAACGGCTTATAGGTAACCTTAGGTTTCTCATTGCGAAGGGTCGAGGGTCCTCTAGTTTATCCTGTAAGTTTAGTATCCGAAGATCCTGATTCCATAGCTAGTTCCATAACCATAGAAGTTCATCAGTCATGAGTAGGATTCTAACGTAGGTAGTATTTTCACCATCCTTTGAATTCAGTTCAGTTCAGTTTTCGTCTTTAGTTCAGTTTAGTTAATCTTAGTTAATCTTTATTTTATTGCATTTTATTTATCAGTAAAACCCCCCTTTTTAAAATAACAAATCTTTTAATTTCAGTATTTAGGATAAGTAATTGAGTCTAGTTTTCGTTTTCTATTAGAGTCTCGTGGGTTCGATATCCGGACTTACTTTAGCTATACTAGAGTCGATAGGTTCACTTGCCTGTCAGTAGTTTAGTTTTAGAGAGTCTAGAGTATTACTTAGTGTCTAGTTTTAGGTTTAATTTAGTTATTTTTATTAAACTACTTTTAGCACATCACAGTTCTCGTATGATTATGATTTATGGTTCACACTTCTAAAATCTTACAACATGAGTTTGTAAGATAGTCCACATTTCTTTGAGTACGCTACCACAAAATAAAAATTAAGGGAATATCACCAAAGGGTCTGTTTCTTTAAACGTGAGCTCTATTTCGAACAAATTTGCCACTTTGATATATATCATCATGAATTAGTATACAAATCAACCTTTATGCATTCTCAAAACTGTAAGGTATACCTTTTAGTTTAAAATCGCTAAAATCAACCTTTTACTTGATATTTTATTACGAGAATTAACCTTTGAGTCAAACTCTATTAATTTTATTTGTTAACTCCCCTAGCATGCAAAGCATGTGAAGGAATTTTAGTCTTTTTCCAGCCCCTATTAATATTATTATTTTTACATAAACTACAAATAAATTTGTAGAGGGTTCATTTTCTTCAACCTTTCGTTCAGGCTAACCCTAATTATGACAAATCCATGTATTTGCCAGCCAATTTGTGCAGATGTGGGAAAATATCATCAAATGCCATACCTTTTTCTTGAGAACAAAAACAAACTTGAAGCTGCAATCCATCAACTTGAAGAATCAAAAGAAGAGCTTAAAGCTATGAATGCAATTCTTGTAGATAAACTAAAAGCAATGGAAAACGAATCTAAGAGAAGGAAAAGATACTTGGCTTTTAGCTGGTTTTGTTGTTGATGTTGTTGTTGTAATTCTTAGTGTATATTAGGGCATGCTATTGACTGTGTTGCTTAGTATGTTTTGTTGCTGGTTTGAGCGTTTGCAATGCAGTATCTTGATGAAATGAAATAATAATTATGACCATCTGATTCTTTAGCTTTGTAATGTAGTATTGAGACCATATGAGACACCAATGCACAAATGTGGTGGCCTTGATCAATGACCATTAGCCAACTTTGTTCACATGATGCAGCTTTGATTAATGACCATCAATTTTGGTTTTGACATAATGATCACTTGAAACACAAATTTAGGTTTGGCCAACTAGTAAATGGATCAGTTTGACCAACTCTTCAAACTTAAACATTTGTTCCAACATTTCGTTAGACCAAATGCATGTTTCACAACTTTGAGATGCAAATGCAGGCTTGACCATTATGACCGCTGACTATGAGAATTGGAGCAAATGGATCTGCAGACCAAATGCAACATGAATTAAACTGCATTAACCAATACAACATGACATAAATGCAATGGATTTGCATGTTCCACCATGTGCATCAGATTTGAGACACAACTTGTCAAATATGTAAACAAAAAACAACTAAATGTAGATCTATGTAAACAACATATACCATCCATAACATTATATCAAAATACATAAGTTCCAAACCATATATAACATTAAGACATGTCTAACATTAAACCATCCATAACATAAGACCAAAATACATCAGTTAAGACTAGAAAATTAAAAATCAATTCTCAACAATAGACTAAGAGTTTTAAACAAAAAGACATTAAACATCATAAACCATCAACTGATCAGGCTTCTTCTTCCCTTTATCCTCCTTATTTGCCTTCTTAATTTCCTTATTCTTTTAATTTTTCACCTCACCCTTGATACGAACATCTGGCCTATGTTAAAATTTTTGTTTCCCCCCAAAGCCCTTCTAGCATGCTTAAACTTTTTCTTTCTAATGTTGGCAAGGTTTTCAATGGAGTCATTACCACTATCAAAGTTATCATTGTTAATAACATGAACATCATTATCTATTTCATGGATTATATCATCAACCTCTAGATCTAAAATCTATCATATCTACCTCATCTTCCTCCGTATCATTATTTTCATCTACATAAAACTCATTATCATCATCACTAGGATCATGATTATGTTCGTTGTTTTGATCATCAATATATTCTCAATCATCATTCTTATCTTCGCTAAACTGAGAACCAACAACATATTTTTAAGAAATCAACATTATTTGGAGGTTCATTCCTAAAAATCTAAAATCATTCTCATTATCATCATTAAGATCTACAAAAGGGTCAAAACCATCAATACTTTTAATCACCTTGATTTGTTCCACTTAATCCAAATTAGGGCTAAGATGAACCTTAGAATTGTTGCTTAATGTAACATGATATTATGAATCACCTTCATGGCGTCCAGTGCAAGGATAGGATATGAATGTTGCTTAATGGAACAAAACATTTGGCTTTTTAACTAGAATGGCTTTCATATTCATTGATCAGAATCGTGACTGAAGTCGTGATCAGAATGGGAGGGTTCAGGTTTTGGGAGGGAGGGAATGAGTTTGGATGAACGATGGCTTTTTTATTGGTAGTGTTTTGTCAAGAAATAGTGAGTCTTTTGGGTATGTCTTATATGGCGAAGTGGTCTATGTGTGAATGTTTTTTAGGTGAAAAAATGGTATAAGGTATAATGAATATAGATAGAGGGGATGATTGTATGGTTTAACGTCTTGCTAATATTTGATATGTAATTTTATGGGTGATTAATAAAGTAATTTGCAGTTAAAAAATATTATTTTTATTTTGCATCCTGATTAAATGCATACTTTTAGAGTGTGGGGAGTGTGTGTGTGTGGGGGGGGGGGGGGGGGGTGAAATGGGTTTCACCCTATCTACACCACCCCCACCGTCAGGTGAAATGGGCGTGAGCCCCTTTGGGGGGCGGGGGGATGTTAAAGTGAAGTGTTGGTTTGTTATTGCCTGCTTTTTTTTTTTTTTTTGCACACAATTAATAATAAATAATAATAACCCCCCCCCCCCCCTTCCCGCCCTTCCTCTCCCCACAATTTTCATCCTCAAACAGGTACTTCACATGTTACACATGGCGCTTCATGCCCCTCTTCCCCCACCACCCCTAGTCTTATCTATGCCACATATCAAAATACCTTGAGAGTCGTGTTGTATTAACTTCTAAGAGAGAGAGAGAGGGAGATATAAAATATAAAAAATAAATATAGTATTGAATATTAAAATTATATAAGGTTATTTTAACACAAAACGTGTGATAACACATAGACCGTTAATTTTATTTTGATATCGAAAACAATTATTTTGAATTATCATATGAATCACGTTACTAGCATGTCAGCTTGTGTGGTACATGCACTTATTATTAATTTTCACCTTTTTATTCTTTTTTGTTCAGGATATCATATTCCGTTGAAAATTGTAGTAAAATAAGAGGAAACCTTGTTAAGGACAAAACAAGAGTTTCAACATCGAGTTTCGTTTTTTCTTTTAGTACGTTATATAGACTTATAGGTGTCATCGCGTCAAGGTTCATTGAATTATAGATAAATGTCAAATGTGTAAGTTAAATGTATATACTCATTGAACTCAGGTATATGGTTTATGATGGGTATTGTATACATGTTAATTTACAACCTTAAATGATTATAAAAGTTGTATACTAGGATTATCATTACCCTGAGGTTTTAAATCCACCCCCACAGCCGACTGGAAACATCAAATAATTAACTTCCTTCGTATTTTTAATTTGTGTGTCGAAGCCGGTAATGCACCCCAACAAACATGTACGCATCGATCTAATATGAGCACTACACTAATAGAATCTCACGAGTTAAGAAGGATCCATTGACGTGAGATCAATTTTCTTTAGCTGAATGATCGGTAGCGAAACTTGAGAATTCGGACTAGGAGACAGAAGTATATAACTAATTTAAGAAAAGGGGGGTGTCAAAACCGAATATACAAAAAAAAATATACGGATACTATAAATTGCAACTTACGAGCAAAAATTCGGCCATCTTCTCCAAATCAATATATGAGAAGCTTAATTCAACAATGATGATGAGGGTAAGAATTTGATGATGATGCACGTGAATTTGTCGTTCAACATAGTACAATAGTTGTTCAAATGAGAAGAAATTTTGAGAAACAAGACAAACAAGACATAATAAGTACTTGATTTTAAGAAGATGGCCAAATGAATTAATACAATTAAAACGTACTTAGAGATAATGGGTTCAAATGAGAAGAAATTTTCTTGTAAGAAGAAAAAGAAGAATATAAACCAATAAAAATCTTCCATTTAATAGTTGTAGTTAATGTTAAATAAATTTTTAAGTTTTTGTAACTCACATAAACTAGTTAAATAAATGAAATCATAATTGTTTTTCAAGTATTTAAAGTAAAGATAATTTATAGTGAAGGATGATTTTTCGTATGTGTAGGATAAATCTGGGATGAATTTTACATGTGTTAGGATAAGCCTAATGATAATTTCAATATGTGTAGGATAAAAGTATGATAATTTCGATGTGTGTATGATAAATTTTGATATGTGTAGGACAAGTTTTGATGTGTGTAAGATAAAATATTTAAAAGTAATTAATTAAATAATTAATGTGAAATGAGTTAAAGTATTTAATGATATTTCTTCTTTTTCTTCTCAAACTAAAATTCTTCTCAAATGATCCTCCCCCTTAAATCCCAAGAGAGTAATGTATATCGTTAACCGATCGAATCTGGCTCAAAATAGAGAGCTTATAGGAGCTAAAACCACACTTGTAAGATTTTAAAGCAAAACGCTACTGTATAAGTTAACCTTCAATTCATCTTCTCTTCTACGTTCAAAATAAATAAATACCCAAGCAAATGAAGAAAACGGACTATGCATTATACTCTACGTTATTTTCAATAGATGTTGCACCATAAAGTGTTTTTTTTTTTATACAAGAATTATTAATTAATGTTAATTGGGGCGGTGAAGAAATTGTAAATAATAAAATTTTACAAAATGCCAAAGACATTATAGCCTAGCGCCTGCTTGACGGTGAAATATGATTTATGGACTATAAGGTATTAGGTTTGAATCTCACAATGACAATGGGGTTTTCTCATAATTATGAGTTTCCTCCTGAATTAGTGACTTGGT